>CM023359.1:23531186-23736501 GCA_013282895.1 Eriosoma lanigerum
CGATAACTTTTACGCCCCCTGGCTTTGTCGGGCACGTCGACGTCACAATTACAATAAACAACTGTATGGTCCATTTGCAGTAGCGAAGATACATCTCGTCGTCGAAATGTTTAACCGGGTGCAGTAAAAACCAAAAACTGTCATTTGACCGTGTTGACAGCAGCTATATATATATGTCACTAGTGATCAGTGTCATTGTATAGTTTCTGACCGAAAAGTTGGGTGTCTAACGCCTTATCATACATATTATTGTTATAATATAAGACGGTCGTTTTCGTTATACGAATTCTGCGACAAGAACGAGTATAATATAAGGAGATGGCGTATAAGGAGGAGCAAAGAGACGTTCTCGGAATACGCACAATATAATAATGATATAATAATAATAATAATATGTGTCGGCAACGGACAGTGTTAGCACTATTATTATTAATATGTTATATACGCTCGCGAGTGGAGTAGTCGTCGGAAAGCGAGTTTTGGTGACGTGCTCTGAAACAACAATGGCTGCCGTTTTAAGTCAATTGGTTCCGCGCCGTACGTCGGCAACCGGGGCGCGGTATATATTATTACACTATATGTACCTAGGTACATGTTATAATAATAATAATATGTAGGTATTATACGCTTTTAATTTTCGGACGTATTTCACCCCGGCCGGTGGTCTGCTGCTGGTACAGTAAGTCTTCTCCGAGAGGGGTTTGCCGACGATTTTATATTTTTATTATTTATTTCTACCGTACTGCGCGAGGGCGGCACATGAACCAGCTCATATAATACATAATATACCGCCGTTACCAGATTATAATAATAGTTATATACCTGGAAGGTAGACGTCATCGGTAAATCTTTGATTTCGACGCCTTTTATTTTATTATTTTTTCTATCAAACAAAACGAGTTAATAAAATTACATAATATATACTATTATACATTATCCACCCACCCACCCTCCACCACATACCGCCAACGTATTATACGTGTTTGCCGAAAGAATGTGTTATTATATTAGTAAGCTGCTGGCGAATCATAATTTGTTTGTTTGTGATTCTCAAAATATAACTCTGAATATAAATTATAATATATATTATAACATTATATCGGTACATATAGTTTTATGGTATCTAGTTATCCGTATAACAAGTGGTTGATATTTTACACCGTTTATATACCTGGTTAATGATTTTGACATGCGCAATATAGAAAATTTACTATTATCAGATAATTCGAAAATTTTAGTTACTCTGTAACTTGTTGGTTATGCTATATATTGTTGATCTCAAGTACACAATAAAATTCAAAATATTATATTTAGCTAATGGTTATTTTAATATAAAAAAAGGAAAATTGTGGATTATGTTATAATAGTAATCACTAATAAAAAATTTTAAAAACATTTTACTTTTTTTTAGTAAATACATATTTTCTCATAATAAACGTAGGTAGACTACGTTTTAGTCTGCGCTTTTAGTATTTTAATTTTTATTTGTGATTAGATACTATTACCTAATGGTTACCTACTGGTTAATGGTAGTAACAATATTATTTTATAATCTCTTTAAAACGAATATATTTGTTAGAAAATATAAATAAATAAATATAATATATATTTAATTTAAACATATTATTACGACTAATTGACAGCGATTAGTGGCGGATTTACAAGGATGGAATCGAATATTATATATTTATATCCGTTTATAAATTAAAATATAAAGTTATTAATTAAAAACATGTATTTAATAAGATATGTTAGAAATCTTACATAATGACGTTAATAATAAACGATAATTATATTTGCTTTTGGTAAATGCATTTATTATTATTTTTAAATAAATACTCAGGTAACCCATCAACTTTGCTATAAATTATCGAAACAATAACGCAAATATCATATCAATATCATAAACAATATTCAATGAGTACCTATTACTATGTATTTATATTAAAATAAAGAAATACACGTCGACGTCGTTATTTGTGTATCAAAAAAAATCAAAACGAATGCCAATTATTTATTGTGTTGGGTACACGTGGGTTGGGATGATATTGCATATTATATTATTATTAATATTATGATGTAACAAAATCTGTTCGTTCGTAGTAAATAAAACAATAAATGAGATTGATACCGAAAGTCTTGGATGATTATGTAATATTGTGTAGGTAGATATATTGTATATATATATATTTTAATTGTTATTAATGTCTCGGTGATATATTGCTGAAGATGTTATTAATAAAAAATAATTGACAAATATTTTAAGTTATTGATTATTATGTAATTTATAATAATTAACATATATTATGTAGTGGTCTAAATAGTCAAATTATAACAAATATTGTGCTAATATATAATGAGTATATAAATATATAAAAATATACACTAATAAGAGCGTACATTTTCTTTAAAATTACGCCACAAGATCACGAATTGATTCTTTAAGATAATAGTTTAAAAGAGCTTATTGTTGAAAATTGATTATTTTATATAATATGCATCTTAATAATGTTTTTCTTAGATTTAATCTCACTTTTCAAAATATTAGTATAAAAATTTCATGAAATTTTGTTTTTTTGGTGTAGCTCCAACTGTTCTTATTTATTCTTATAGTTAGGAAATACTAAATATTGAAGTGTACTACTTTAAACATCGGTATTATGTGGAAATAAATACAAAATGTCGTCTTTTGTATACTGCACCGATTATGCAAATGCCGTAAAAACGTTTAATTGATAATAATAATACCTTTATCATACTCGATTGCAAATTCCGATATTTTTTCCCCCTAAGCGTATATTCTATATATTTTATCCGATGATATTAAAATGCGACATTTGTGTGACAAGTGTGATAACAAAACAAAACCGAATCTACCCTATCTTTCTTCTTAAATAATGAAAAAAAAAAAAAAACAACAATGGATTTATTATTATTATTTGTCGCGGATTCGTCCATTTTGGCGGTTCGTGCTTAATCTGCGGGATCCGTTGTAGCACGTTCTCTATAACAAAACTACTCGATGGCCACTATAAGGTAACATAAAAAAAAAAAAATCTTTTTGTGTGTGTTTTTAAAGAGTACACACAGAGAGAGTGTAAAGTACGTATATATTATATTTTAGCGATCCAAGTGCAGCGGAAAACAATAGTCGACGACTGCGGAAAGGAACGCATCCGTGACCGTAATAATAGACCCGGTTTGCCGGCACTCAATTACTCCAATGTTGGGATCAACATGATCGGCTTTTCGTTATTATTATTATTATTAGTGACAGACTGCTCTCTTGTCGCGTACACGACGACGACGGGTGAACGCGATATCGCGACGACGACAACGCAACACTCGACTGTAAAAAACAACGGCCAAAAGTGGAAACAATATAATATTATTATTATTATATGACACGGAGAGGATTTTTCTTCGTTATTAATGTTTAAGGGCATAATATTATAATATTGTATCTAATTGTCACTAGATATAAATACGAAATTGATAAAATGAAAATAAATTTCGCAAATAGAGTTAATATAATTTTAAGTTTTCGATACTTATTTGATGGAACAAAAATACTACACCTGCAATCAAAGAAATATAAATTTCAAATCTAATATTATATAGGTACACTAAACATATTGACGTTAGACCAGTGCCATTGATTTACTCAAACTAATTGTTATTCCGATTATCAAATCATCCTAATACCTGTTTACACAACTAGTAAACTACTTAGATAGGTACAATACATGATAAAAAATAAAAAGATATACAATACAACACAGTGTTACCGTAAATATTTGCACTTATTTCTAGATAGCACGAAAACTTCTAAATTTTAAAAAAACAAGTATGATGTTAGATTTTGAACAATCGCTGTTTAGTAAGTTATCCTACAGAAGGGGATCAGAATACTTCTGTCATGTTTGTCGTAAAAGGCGACTAAAATGAGAATGTGTCAGGTTGACAGTCGGTGTAAAATTAAGTAAAAATAGTATGAGAGTTTCGAAACAAAACATAGGTGGCATGTCCCATTCCTGATTTAAGCGACAACAATGAAGATAGTTGGTATGAGTGAACAAAATGTAGGTGATCGAAATCTATGTAGGAGTAGAGGGTGACTGATCCCATATAATTGAGAGGAAAGGTAAGAAAAATAAGAGGCTTTTTATTAAATTTATTGACGATTATACTATTAGAATAAGAGGCTAATTTTTAATTTTAAGCAACGTATATTATGGAGAAAAATATAAAATTTCAGTAGTACGTGAAATATGTTATATTGCTATATAACTACTAGTACATTTTACACATATAACAATATTATTTGTTATTTGTTATTTTTTATTTATTACAAAGATTAATTATAACAATTAACAACTCATAAAAAATATAATATTAATGACAAAAACACGATAGTGTGTATTTTTCAACATAATCTATAAAACATACTGATTTATTAAGACATGATAATGTGTTATCTTCACAAAAAGTATATTTCAAAAACAGAATTTGTTTTAAAAATAAATCAATTGATGGTTTTATCTTTTGTTCCAGTATATGATGTTAAAGTCAAAATTGATGCTACAAAATGTTTGTAGCAAACGAAGAAATTTTGCTTCTATTAACAGACTATTTTGAAAAATAACATGGATCGGAAGATCAACTAGATGAAATATTCGACGCTTGCCTATATTTAGTATTGCATTCTGGAGTCAATACATTGCAATACTTATTGGATTACCGAAAACCAACAATTCCGTTGAAGGTTAGCATAAATCGTCTTCGTTATAGTTGATTGTATCACATCTAATTATATGTCGAGATATAGACATTATAAGAACAAAGTTTAACTGTATGTTCAGCTAAAACTAAAAAAAGAAAATTTAGAGAAGTAGTTACTAGTTACATGCATAAGAAATATTATAAATTCTTAACGTACATTATGGCACTCGTTAACTTAATATTATCTTATAGAAATTAAAGGGAACATTTCTGGATACAACTAAAAGATACTCTTGTTTTATCATTTTTTCCAAATATTTCGGTAGTTATATATAAGCAATTGTGTCGATATGTCTTACACTGTATTGTTTGTATTCAGTATTAGTTTATAACAATTAATAACAATACGTGTAGTAATAACTTAGTTGTTAAGGAGTAAAATTAAAATGCAATTCATATTATATGAAATACTTTATTAAACGCGTTCGATCCGTGACGTGTGTATATTATGTGTACCCCAATTTGACATAGGGTGATGGAGGTTAATCACGCCGCGGACAAGACGCCCACGAGCGTGAAACACATACAATTATAATCATATAAAATATGTAATGATAATAACGACCAAACAATGGGCTCTGAATATTTAAGTACACGCACACACAGATACTTAAATTAATATTTACGATGTTTGGCAATTATAAATACTGTAATGACGTTGACTACAAATAGTACGATATTATAATGACATGTGACAATTAAACTTAATACAGCATAAATATACTAAATAATATTTTGGTGTAATCAGAAGATTTGTCAGTGAAAACAGGTTTAAATAAGGGAAAACGCTTTGTCCCCTATATTATTTAACATAGCCCATAGAGTCAATAGTAAGAGAGGTACTTGAAGATGCCATGGCTCTACGCATAGCAGAAGGACGTCAAATAACATAAGCAGCATACGCGGACGACATAATATTTGTAGGAGAAACCGAAGAAGGCGCAATACAGACGGCTGAAAAGTTAATAAGTAAGAGGAAAGATATCGAACTACAAGTCAATGATTAAAATACGAAATACGAGTACTTAACAATATCTCGAAGAGAACATGTACAGAATTCGCTAATAGTCCGATACTTAACCTTCGAAAGGGTACCAAACTTTAAATACCTAGGAGTAGATATAAACCATCAAAAAAATAGCCACGAAGAAATTTATAGGAGAATAACGGTAGAAATAAGTTTTATTTTGCGCTTGTACAATTTAAGTCAAAACTACTGTCCAAAAATACGAAACTAAGACTTTATGTCAGATATACAGCAACAAAGTTAGATGAATAAAGACAGTTAGTTTTCGAAACGAATATTTTACGTAGACTCTATAGACCCAAAAGAAATAAAGAAGAGAATATATGTATGAACGAAGATTTTTTTTTTATTATTATTATTAGTAGATATATAATATCTCAGAATAGTGAAAAAACAACATACCGAATTAGGTAACATAATCAAAGACAAGTAATCATATTATAGTATTATACTCATACTCAGTGGGACGAACAAATTGCAAAATTGTTTTTTTCTTCTTATTAGCTCTGAAATTTCAGACTTTGCGTTATACTAATTAAATAATAATAGTAATTAAAAATAACCCATTCCATGTGATTTATAAAGTTTATAACGCGTCTATGGATAAGTTTCTATGTTTGAAGTCTACATTTCTAAAATATGTTTCCCTATATTATATCTACTAAGGAAAACAAAGATTTCCTTTTTATTATAAGGTATTATACATAGAATTCATATTTCATTATATCAAGTTGACAAAATTTTAATATTTATATACATCCAAATGTCTAAATGTACAATATTGTCATGACGTCATTTCTTTTCCATCAGCGAAACGTCGTCCAATGGTATATCACGCCCGAACATCATCTAATCTCATCATTAACGTCGCACGCGCTCGTTTTCAGCAGACCGGTTGACAGTAAACGTGACTAAATATGTATTACAGTAGTACATATTTATACTGTGTATTGTCATTATTATAATTATATTCCGGAGAAACGTGAATGTCGCTGACGAATATTATTTTGTTGTTTTATAATATATTATTATTATTATTATTATTATCTGGAAAACAGAGAAAACTGTCAATTATTGTGACGGCGGTGGCTTAATTATAATATTATTTGTAGAACCGAAAACCAGCTGATATATGCACACCAGACATATCTCAGAACAAACATCACGTTTACAAAATTCTACAACAAGTCAATGTTTCGATTTCGACATCATAGCACAATGTATTATATTATTTAAACTATTTTCAAATACATAATTAATTTTTCAAGTATTTAACTATACCTATTATTATACTTATTTAAATAATATTATACCCGTCATATATTACTTAGGAATCAATAACGTACCCCTGCCACTTTTAATAAAATAGGCAATTTTCCCATATTTTTTTAGTCGGAAATTATCAACCTGATATAATGTGTGATGTATATATTTATGTTATATATAATGAATTTTTTTTTAATTATAAAACTACCTATATTATTATTATTAATTTTTTTTTTTTAAATATCAATTTTTCATGAAATACGTATATATCGAATTTTCTTATTTTGTCAAATTAATTTTACTATTTTTATATGATCTACCAATAAAAATGAAAAAAAAAACATATAGAAAATATTCAATAAACCATTTATTATGGCATTAGAAAACAAATTACATTTATTAACAATATGTTGTTAATTAATTAATATTGTTTATTAAATTATTAATTTTTATTAATTTATCAATTATTTGGATTATGGGTTCTCACTTCGCTTTAGCTTAAATGAAAATTGACCTTTTTTCAAAAGTAGTAAAAATACGTTTTCATTTCATGAAGCGCTCGATTTTTCATAACTAACCCAGGATTTCACTAAGTGGTTAGAACATATTCATATTTGATAAATATATAATTAGTATTTTATATATTATAATAGTTCAAAGTTTTTATTGTATGACTTACTTTTGCAGTAATTTAACATGACTTTAAAAATAGGTTTTATTAAAAATAATTCAAGAGTTATGTAACTACTATACTTAAAACATAATATATTTGTAAATAATAATCATTCTCAAAAGACTAACCTATGATATGTTTTCATATAATAATTTTAAAAGTTAAATTATAATATGTTAATGCAGGGTTCTTTAAATTATGATTTTTCTTTATTCGCGATATTTTGTTTTTTAAATGTTTTAAAATATAAATTTAAATATTAGATCTGTATATTATAATAATATTTATAAAGCCATAAGACGATACCATGCCATATAATATTATTTATAAAATAATAGTATTTTATATGAAATTATATATTTTTGGAGAATATTTATATGATTTAATACGTTTTTTTCATCTATTGGATATATATGTGTGTATTATTATATCTATTATATACATAGTAAAATAATAATGACGCTTCGAATCACAATAAAAGTAAACATAATATTATTTATGTCTTTATACATTATTATTATTGTGTGTTCTCGATGGAATAAAGTAATTATTATTATTTTGAACACAATGTTATACAATGTTGGTTGGAGAAACGGTAATTGAGACGTTATATTAATAACATACTTACGTGTATATTAAATGTATAATAGTGCGTTTGGACGGTTAGTTTGGGGCGGCAACGACGTATCAAAAAATCACAATCAGATAAAATGTAGAAATAGGAAAAAAATACACAAACAAACAACAACGACTAAGCCTGTCATTAGGGAGGAACACCTACCGAGAAGTAAAATAATATATATATATATATGTATACGCCCGTTTTATTAATACGGAAAACGCGTGTCTCTGTTGTATATAATAACAAATAGAAATAATAATGACTGGTGTAGCTAAAAATCCGACGCAGCGGGTCGCCATTAATATAACAGAAACAAAATCATTGTTTGTATAGCTCTTTGAACATACAACGTACGCGTCAGTCAGCCTCCTATTATAGCTAGACGATAACAACGTCGAGAGAGACAGTAAAAAATGAAAAAAAAAAACTGTTACAGTTAGGAGTTAGATTGAGTTAGGTTATAGTTAACCTAACTACTATACACAATGATCGTAATCTATAGTGTTATGGTAAAATGTTGGGAATTACGCGTCATGAAATTATGATCACTCTGTATAAATACGAATCCATCCCATTTTTTTTCTCGCTACCTACTTATTTTTTAGGTAGGTACGACATTTGTGCCGTCGACAGTTTACAATTTAATTTATCTTCGACCCTTATTTTTGTTATTTATATCGTTGATTCGTTATACGATTACGATTACCGCGAATTTATGTTGCTAAAAATTCGCGAATAGCCATAACATATTTTACGTGATGTTAATCAGTGTTGTCGGACATTATTTAAAAAACAAAATTATATTTACCTATAGATAATACTATTTAGTGGTTGGATATAAATACTTATATCTAAAATTACCTAGTGTAAAAAAATACTGAATGTTCCTTTAATAAAATACAGCTCTCCCATCCTAAAATTTTCCGGGTTGATCCATTTATCATGTTTATTCTCGATTGCGTTTCTATTGTGCAAATACAACGAACGCATTACGCAAGACTAGAACGGTCAAAATAATGTGTCATTGCGTACAGGGTAGCACGTGAACTACGCTTGGCGTAAACTAGTTAGACAGTTAAGGTTAAGTCAGTTTAAACTTGAATTTCTTTTCATATTAATTTGGTTAGATTAGTAAAAATTTATTTCAATACCTCCGGTAACAATTGTGTCACGAATATAAATTTTAAAATAATATATAATTAAAACGAGCTTGAATCGAATTTAATTGACTATACCTATTAATATTTAAATTGTTTTAAAATATATTTTTTAAATAATATGTAGAGTGACATTGCTTGAATTGGGGAAGGTAACGTGGGAGGACGGAATACCTCTTCTTGTTTTACAAAATTTTTAGCGTAAAATTCAATCATTACAAGGGATGCTGCTACTTTTTCCTAAGTCTCATAGAACCCGTTGTTTAATTTTTCCAGTTCAAACACTGTTAACTGAACGATAGTACAGCGCAATAGATATGCACATTTATTTGTATGTAGGACTCTTTAAAATAATAATAAAATTTAGAAACAAAAAAAAAAAAAAAAAAAACCGGAAATATTGTAATCGTTTAATAATGTTCTGCGGCGATGAGACGGAGAGGAAGTGTCGTACAAACAACGCGAAACGATCCGACACGGACTGTATTTTATTATGATATTATTATTATAATGTTATATTATACAATGTAACGATGAACATAATATAAATCGCGTTATTCCGATGACGGCGGACCGTATCCGGTGCCGTTTTTAAGTGTCTCGAGAGGTTTAGGGTAGCATGCAGAATATATTGTAAAATATATTATATTTTCGCTGTCGCGTTAACGAAGTGGTAGTCAGTTCATCTATCTCTCTCCTTGTTTCTAAACGTCTCCGCTCGTACGTGCTTTAGTGGACGGAAACGCGCGCGCACGCACCGAATATTTAATAATAATAATAATAATAATACAAAATATATATATACATCGCGTTCGTATTGTACGGTTCGTGCCCGACACGTATAATATATACGACACACTGACGTGTACTCTCAATTTACTCTAATCAAGTGGACCTCGTGAACGGTATATAATATTATTATTATCACACACACATAATAATAATAATAATAATATAATATGATATAAGATAATAATAAAATCGACGACGTCGCGATATCGTCTACGTGTACACCGCGCGCGCATTTATAATAAATTGTGCATTATATAATAACATTATACGCGGCACGTCCGTCCGAAACGTGCGCCGTCATTTCCACACGTCAGCGGCTCGCGGTATTATTATTATTATTATTGTGTATAATATAATACGTCATCAGTTTTGTATGATATTATAATATAATCCGTAATAATAGTAACTATCTGCTCGGTGCGGACAGCCGCGGAGAAGGGGAATAGAAAACGGATTTGAAGTGTCTCTAAGCACAATAAATCGTATAATAATGTTTTATGAAGTATAAGTATAACGCGCGCGTGTTATATTATTTCTAAATTTTCTGAGCCCGTAATATTAATAGTAGTTTAAGGTTTTGAAAAAAAAAAAAAATGATAATAAAAATAATAATAATAACAATAAAATCATATATTTCGGCTGAACTTTTATAGGACTCTCAAGGTTTCCGTAAGTTCTAACATATATTATGGGACTCTGAGGTCTCTAAGAAATTGAAAACGTAACCCTTATAATCAATTGTATAAAATTAGCGCGTGATATTTCTATAACGTTTTGGTTATGATACACTTGATTAATGAAGAGGAAAGTTGAAGTGTGATTAAAAATATGGAAATAAAAAAAAAAACTTAGAACCTGATGGAGTACCAGATATGGAAGGTGTTGGGAAACTTTGGTAAAACAAATTGACAGGTTTTTTTTTAATAATATATTAGTGGAAGAGAAAATGTCGGAGGAATGGAAACAAAATTTTGCGCTACCTTAACCTTATTCTAGAATGATTAAACCAGTTTCTGGCCCATTGTGGTTAACAATCCAAGTCACAATTTGGCTTCAGGTGCGGAAGATCTACTGTTGACGTCATCGAAAAGGTGTTCGACGCCACTAGCGGTACGCCCAGGGTGTAACTCAACACCAGCCTTGGCTGACATCGCAACTTTGATGCGACTAAACAAATCGAGTGTTTCCCCAGCCAAGTCAAAAGGTTTCATCTTACTAAAGAAGAAGGTTTACACAAAGCCGGCGTCGAGCTGAATACTCGGTTGTCATTTATGGATCACGTGACGTTGGCATCCAAATAGGCGACCAAGACCTTAGCAATCTGAAGGCTCATGTTTAACATTGGTGGTCCTTTGCAAGCTAAACGGGAACTTCTAGTTACGGTTGTAAATAATAGTATGCTATACGCAGCGCCTAAATGGTCAAAACCTGGCACCAAAATCACAAAAAACTGAAAAGCTTTGATAAGAGCTCAAAGGACTGTCATTTTATGAACCATACGCTCATATTGAACAGTCTTGTCTGACGGAGCACAGGTGTTGGCTTCAACCCTCCATGCTGATCTCTTCATCATCGAAAGAGTCAGGGTTCACAGTTGGTCAGAGGAAGCTAATAGAAGGGTTCAAATTTTCTCTATTTGTAAGGAAGAAAGTGAAATTTCGATAGTGACTTGGCAGTGTAGATGGAACTGCTCCGAAAAAGGAAAATGGGACCCATCAACGGATGTCTCACTAAAACACCAATTCATTTTACATACCACCTCATACAAGCCCTTACTACAGGCCACAGCTGCTTTCCCCATTACCTATGGAAAATGAATAGATTTCTAGGTGAAAATTTTAAATACTGCAATCACGAAAAGACAACGCGGAGCACATTATATTTTATTATTCACACTAGAATACATACAGATTCTTCATCGGTTAATTCATAGGCTAGGTCATAGGAACGCGGTTTTGAAGGACGTGATGGACATGTCGTCCGGTTCTGACGACATGCCGACGATTCTTTGAGGCCATAAGAGCGAAACACGTATTTATCACCATGGTTGATAAAATACTCAACGACAAGGAAGAGGTCGCAACAATAGTTAGCAAATATACACCAGCACGAAAATCCAGTGTTAAAATGCACAAAACAACACAAACGTAGCACAAACGAAAGCCCCGAGTTTGGGTCTAAAATTCTAAGGTGGGGGTGCTGTTGTTTCCATAGCACCCCCTTTTGAAAATCCTATATCTCTTAAGGGATAGTTGCACAAACGACAAAATTCGAGCATAAAATAGAACAAACGAAAGCCCCGGGTTTGGTTCTGAAATTCTAAGGTGGGGATACCAGGGAAATGCACCTGTTTCAAAGAGGTTAACAACAGTCTAGACCAACAACTATCAATGCAATTACATTCGTACATGTACATTTATTTGTAAGGAGTAGGGGCGAGGATTGTACCCCGCTTAATTTTGTGTATTTTAAAAGTAAATGATGGAGGCCGGGAAGAAATTAATACGAATACTGTTCCTTTCCGGCTGAAAAAATTGAAAAAAGCTGAAAAAAGTAGTGTGTACAAAATATATATTTAAGTGGAACAATAAAATTTTTTTTTATCAGACAATTTTTAAACACCATAATAAATCAAATAGATTTTACATTTAAAATATATCATCGGAATACATGAACACAATCATTGCATTATTATCCAAAGATAGTTTGTTAACATAAGATATATAATAATAATTTTATAAAGTATAGTAATATAATATAATTGTATTTGATGATATTTAATATTAATGTGACAACAACGACTTCACTCTTTTACGATAACCAAATATCGAATGGTGAATAGTATAACTACCGATCAATATATTATCGGAATACAATTGCGTTGTAATTTTCCATTGATAGTTTGGTACATCTGGATACCAACGAATAATTCCATCAATATCGAAAGTTGCATTTATAACTTGATAATTTTTCTAAACACAAAAATTTAATAATTCGTAAAATATCAATTTAAATACTCATAAATCGTATGATACATTTAAAAAATCATCATATAGTAGGTAATTTATGCGATTTAAAATATTTAATTATTAATTTCGATTGTCTATTCGTCGTCGCAATTTTAATACAATATTATTTGGTATTATAATAATATTATTTTTTTATAAAGACGTGCATGTTTTATTGAAATTTAAAATTTTTAATCATTTTAATTTAGGAATTAATTAACATAAGTTATATATTATTATAACTATAATATTAAATAAATTCTGCATACAGCGGCGTGCAATAACGTATAATCAATAATAATTTGTTGTCAAAACAAAATATAATATATCTTACTAAAATTGGACATTCCACGGGAGGATCAAATGCACCGAACCAAGTAGACCAGATTTGATTTTTTTGCTTTAACATTGAGCAGAAATGTGTTAGTTTCCATGATTGGAAGTACTCACAGTCAATACCTTCTGAGTCACATCGATTAATTACTAGGATTGCCTTAAAAAATAGTTTAAAATAATATAATTTATAACTTTGTAAGAAAACAACAAAATATATTATCATTATTCAATAATGACAATAATATATTGCAAAATTGCAAATTATATTAAACATAATTGAGAAAATAAACATTAATATTGAAAAAATTTCAAAGTTCCATGTTTCGACAAAAAAAAAATCAATGTAACGATTCCAAAAACATGTCTTATATTATGTAAAATACATACAAATCTATGTCAATAATCCAAAAACACTTATAAAATCGAGTTCGTCAAATTACAATTTCCGTGAATTTTTCAACCATTTTTTGGAAATTCAAAAAAATACTGAAATATAGTACTGACTAGATGTAATTTTATACCTAATGAATATACCCTATTTGTGATAAATGAAACATATCTATACTAATATACTATCCTGAAAAGTTTCTTTAAGCATAAAAAAAATGCACATCATTCTAAAATCATAATATTCGCTTCGCTCAGAATCTAAAAAAATAGATTAGTTTAAAATAATTTTAAATTTGTACATACAGTGTTGATTGTATATTTGGAATTGATGGTGACGTTTCCACTAATATATTGTTGGTTTCTGTATTGATCAATTATGCAATATGCAGTTATATTAGGACTATATGTAACTTTGTGATAGCGCATTGTATACGTCAATAAAGGATTATACTAAAAATTATATCAATATTACTTATATAAATATATACTTAAAGTAAAACAACATTCATATTAAAACATGCTTTCTTTAAATAATTTAATAATATCATTGATTAATTAAAAATTGTAATTACTTGAATTTATATAGGTTACTATTATTTAAAATTTATTTACGATCAAAATTACCAAATTATATATATAAATTCTATTGAAACTATATATATTTTTTTTTTTTTAAATAATGATTACAACATATATAAATATAAAATTTTAATTTAATTTCTGGATAATATTGATATAACCGTTATATTATTGTATATTTTGTAAACGTTTATAAAGTAATAGTTAAGATTGTATATACTAACTGTAATGACATTTTTCATAAAATTCCCAAAGAATAAGATAAAAATGAACATTGACATGCCCATAGTACTCGTATTATTTGTAAATATTTATATCAGATTTAAACTATATATAATTATTAATATGAAATGTGAATTCTACTCCGTACAATGTGAAATGTAGAATGACATGCGAACACAGTTAACCAATTTTCATTCAATAAACAGTAAATTGTTGACGAATATACAAAATATCATCACAATGTAAATTTCAAGGATAGATAATTATATTAATTTTCATACAAAATCCCATTTAATATGGCATTGTAAATTGTTATTACTTAACAGTGTCGGGAAATATCTAGATAAATCTATCTAGATAACTTATCTAAATAAAAACAGACAATCTATTATCTTATCTACATTAATTTAATTTAATTTATCTTTACCTGTATCTAGATAAAAATTTTGTTATGTTTATTATCTAAAAATCATTATCTAGATAAAAAATTGTCTAAAAAAGGCCTAAAAATAATTTATTATAATGTTCATGTGAGCGTAAACAACAAACAATAGTTAACAATAGTTTCTTCCCTCATGGCTTACACCATCAGTATGTTGTGAGCATTGATCATAGATAGAGACCGGATTTATATGCCGTTAAAAACCTAAATATAAGATGTTTTTATGCTCTATAATTTCGTCAAAATAATTTATTATATGTATACATATTATTTTTTTGAAAATATATGACATTTCACAAAAATGTATTAAATATTGAAAAAAAAAATAAAATTAACAATTAATAATAGTTATATTTTATATATTACTTAAAATTCATCTAAGAACTCAAAAAAAAAAAAAATAATAATAATAATAATAATAATAACATGTTTTGTATAATGAAATAAATATTTATATTAATAAATAATTCATTTTGTTAACAATAGTGCATCGCGTTTTTCGTCTTGATATATCGTTGTCAGTTATTAACATAATTTTAATATCAAACAAAATTGGCCTGATCGTCATAGGTTAGGTTAACCTACCTTAGATTGAAACTCGGCCTGCTTCAATTTTTGCACCTTCTATGAAAATGCTAAAACGTGCCCACGATACAGATATATTATGATTTTTATATTTTATGATCTTCAATTTTCGATTTTTTGATATGCGCATTTTGTGCATTTTTAAATAAAAATTAAATCCGTGCGTTTGTATGGGTATCGCGGCGTTTATTAAAACACCAAATGTGTTGAAAAATAAATGGTTCGGCCGAGAAGTGTTCTGCAGTTCTGCAAATCTGTGACCCGCCAAGAATTTCTATCCCTCCCCTCTACGAAAATCCGTACGCGAACCATTGTAATGTGTTACACACGACTGTACGTTATACTCACTATAATATGATATTGATTTTTTACGTATAAAAAACCATAATGTATAAACATGGATGTCGAACATTTCGGCACCGAACGATATTGTACTCGAACATTAAACGTGTGTGTGTGTGTGTGTGTATTTTATTGTACAAACACGACGTGATATATACATTATATTGTGCTGAGACGAGACTATAATACGCGCGAAAGAGACACGACGACGGCGGCGGCGGAATGAGCTTCGTAACGCTTTCGTCACGGACTGCTTTTCCGCCGAGATAACAACATGAGCAATTATTTGTCCACGCGACGTCGGCAGTGAATTTACAACGGAAACGGACACGAAACGGTCTCGTTATTAATAATAATAATAATAATAAATATATTTCGCCGACGCCGCCGTAAGCCTTTTGTTGTTGTCGGGCAAAAACAAGGGATTGAAAACTAATTGATTCAATCGAACGTAAAACACGTCGCCGGCTATACGACTTGGACTCGCTCCCCGATTTCGACTTGCGTGCTGTTCTTCAGTGTCATATAAATACGATATAATAACAATATTTCCGGTGTATACGTTCGCCGATGGTGTCGTTATTGTCCATCACATGTCTATATAATATACGATGGGCATTTTTTTCTCTTTTCGTCTCCCCTAAAACAAAAATGTGTTTTTAAACACCAAAACGTTGTGTTTTTGCAACTTTAATCAATAATATTTTAATACGACCGAACACCTTACAGCAAAACCTTACAGTTATTTTTCACGTTTTTCACTTATTGACATCACGCGTAAAAATGAATACTTTCTTTTTTTTAATAAATACATTAAATATTAATTATTGTAACGAATTTGACTGCGTAACGTGATTTTGAGACTATAAAAATTTGATACGATAATATTAAACATTATGCCGCTACTACTTAGTGAAATCGATATTTTCATTAAATAAACTTATATCAATTTCGCGAAATGTATGTCATGAAAATTGCATTTCTTACATTTATAGATTCTGAATGAAGTGAGAAATATGTATTGGTTTTACAAAGATCTTTTTTTCTTTCTGAAAACGTTTTTTCGGGTAGAAATAATGGTCCGATTATTATAAATAGGGTATGTTTTCGGTACTTAGCAAATTGCTAGATGCAGTTGGTACGTTATTCAGTTCATATTTCGAATTTTTCACATTTCTTTTTTATCTTTTCATGAAATGGATAAAATGACGAATCTGAGATTAGCAATACACCTTTATTTGATTTTGGTGTCGTCATGAATTTATTTTTTGGGGGCAATTGTTCTTTGATAATTTTATGTGGGTAATGGTTGTTTTGAATGAGGTCCTTTTATAGGCACAATTAGGGGGTGGCTTGGCAGTGCTTATAGCATCTCTAGTTTTCAAATTTGCACTCCAAGAATTTTTATCTATACATGTAGAAAAAACTAAATAATTTTCTACATTATTCGATATGCTTATTACTTTGGCGGTGCTTCTAACTCCAGTATTTTTACAGTAATTGGGCCCCTATACCACTTATATTTTTCAAATAGTGAAAAACTCGCATTAATATAATCGACTTATTTCGGTCCGTTGACTTCCATAAAAAACGCCACTGGTTAAATACATTTAATGTGATCTCATTTTAATTTATATTATATTATTAACATTTGATCAATTTCAAAATAGATGAGAAAGAATTGGCGTGAATTTTAACCTCGATTTTTAACATATATTTTAGTATATTTTTTACATAGGTATATAATATATTATATATTCAAATAAATAGACGTTAAAGAATCATAAAACTTTGTATATTTAATGATAAAAAAACGGAAACTTCATATAACAGTATAACGCATCGATAGTTGTTTTATTCGAATTTTTTTCCTTGATTGATAAATAGTATCAAAAATTTAAAAAAAAATTTATCTTTAATATGTTCCCGATATCATCAAATCTACAAATATATTTTCATTTTAAATTTGTTTGGACTTTTTTTAGAATATTTATTTTATATTATTAATATTTTAATTGATCATTTGAATTTTCCGTGTTATAATTTTTTAATTTTAAATAATTTATTTAAATTTGAAATTAATACTTATAAACAGGTGGCAGACTGGGTAATTGGTCCGGGAAAACAGAAAATTCAGCCCAAAATTTTTAATATTATGAAGTCTAGTTATAAGAATCATAATAATTATAATTATTTTTTAAACACCTTGTTTGATGTTTTTCAAATCCCTGCTTTTTTTGTATAACTAATAAACTAAGTAACAATTATTATTAACAATAATAATAATTATTTTCGTAACATTTTTATCTGCCCAAAATAATTCAAACAAGCTAAAATGTTACCGGTCGAGGTAGTTATCGCCCATTCGCCTTAGTGCGCCTCTGCTTACAAAAATAACATATTTGAATCTGCAAGTATATAAATATACTTTCAAATTTATTTTTGTTTATTTGTACAATAGAAAAATGAAATATTTAAATTAGTGGAAAACACAAATAAAACATATAATAATAATTAACTAACTATGAAATTAGATTTTTTGTGTGCATTCATATCTCTTGATAATATTTCTTTTTTCTTATGTAACTTCATTAATTATTGTTTATAATGAAAGAAAAGTCACTACTTTGGTAATTAGTGGTCGAGAAGTTATTTCCAATCTTTGATAATAAAAAATACTCGACGCTGAAATGAAAAACCTAATTTGTTTTCCTGTACAAAACTATTAAAACTCGCATATATATTTCTCAATATTCCATTATATTGGTTTCATATAAATTTTATTTAACAATTTTATTGTTATAAAAACATTATATTATTTATACACGTGTTGCATAAGATTACACAAAAATAATTGGTTTCATTCATCATTGTAGTATTAAAATAAGAATCATACATAACGTTTAAAAATACAACATCAAATATTTAGGTATATAAACTAATCTTTACCCCCTAAACGCTAAAACGTATATATTAATAAATATGTTTTTCCTATAGAACAGCGCACTCTATCCGCTTCAAAACTTATGAGGTATATCCTAAGCAATATAATTGTATATAGATTACACTACTAGATATAAATTCGGTATAATATTCTAAATATAACAACAACAAAATAATAATATCACTTAGGTACACTAAACGTTTAGTACCCCTCGTTTTGTGTTAATCGAGAAATTCGAAACTTATCAATTCTGCTATAAATGTGAACACATACATCCAATGGTAAAAAATAGTATAAAAATAACAATTTTAGTACACCGTGGTTATTAACATTAGTTACATTTTATTTATTATTTATATACTTATAAAAATAAAAAACATCCGAAAATTCAATTTTTAAAATAATCGTATAACGGATTAAAATGTTTTCTTTTTGGAATTTTTTAAATCAATACTTTTGGTTATAGTAAACCTTATAAATATGATATGCGTTTACGTATTTATTTATTTTTTTATATTATAAAAATATACGAGTTTTCGTTTTTCTTATCGAGAATATCCATTCTCTATTATATTTAATATTTAAATAAGGAGATTATAAACGTCATAAAAACTTTTTATTTTTATTTTCACGAACAGTTTAATATTATTTAAATAATATAATGTACAGATTATGATAAAATTAAAATAATAATAAAATAGGATATATCGGTCCACGGATGTTATTTTAATTTCGCTGATCGAATTAATAATTTATTCAGTCTGGAAACAATAAATAGATATTGTTACCATGAAGGGTTTTATGACGATCGAAGCTCTCGGAAAAAATAAGACGGACACGTGAATCATGTAATACACTATTTTCTATAATAATTAAAATATCATAATTGGGAATGTTAACCAAAAATTAATAATTCGAGATACTTAAGTTACATTGATTAATGAACTCACTCTCTAAATTTCAATTTAGTTAATAATAATTTAATCTAACTGAGAGATTATTAACTATATATAATAGATTAAAAAAATAAGTTTAACAAAAATAAACTAAACGTTAGTACCTATAGCAGTTTTTAAAAAATATATGTTATTTGTGATTTGTCAATGGATGTTTTTTAAAAGGGTATAAAAAAATAATACAACGAATGTCCATTTTAACTTATAACAACATATTTATACACAAATGTTTTATGATCAAACGATTTATGAAAAATATGTAATATACCTGATAAATCCTTTTTAACATATATCTAATCGTATACATCTACTTGGAAATACGATTATATTTTGCAATACCTACCGTTTTTACAATGTATTATTCTGAGTTGCATATATATTACATAATCTATATACATAAGATGATAAATTATACTAGGTATTATGAAGGAGATTTATTACTTATCAAATCAATTATATATTTTTTGTTAAAAACTTAGGTACTTCGTTGACTCATTAGCATACAGCAAACACCGCATTGCCGATCTAATGAATTATAATTGACACAAAATATTACTCCTAATGCATGTATTATAATAATAATTTTCTTTTTACGGCGAATAGTCAAAATTTATATTTTAAAATAATTCAATTTTATATTTTATACGAAATAACCTTTAATAACAAAAGTTATTTTTTTTTTTTTAGTTATATGTATTTATAAATATTTTTAATACTATAATACATGTAACAAACTAACAAGCGTTTAAGGGGGTATCATATTAATATAAAATAATAATAAATAAATAAAAACGATTTTAATAGGTATTCAAAATTCCAAAATGTTATTTGATTAAAAATTATATCATCTTCTTGTTATTTCCTAACTTGATATTTTTTATTCGTTTATATGAAGTGAATAACCACTTGTTGTGTGCACTTAACACATTACAAGGCGTCACTTAAAAATAATCATGTCTGTTTCATTTAAAATAAACAATATTGTAATATAACGCATTATCGTAATATTTAATTTCTATTGAGTCATTCGAAATCATACTTTAACGTAAATAATGATATTTCTTAATATGTTTTTTATTTTTTTAAATATATATTACATTATTTATTGATAAGTATGGGATAATAAACATGACACCCACAATTGAGTTCCAAATGGTTAAAAATACTAAGGAAGTTAGTTCATGTTAGTCGGAAGATTTCGAATAAATTGATGTGGATGATATGTTGAATTAATAATGGTTGTTGCAATTATTGTTCATCTCGTGGTTCCCACTTTGTTATACACTTCTTTTTGGCACCACAAAATATCAAAGTGATAATAATATAATATGATCGCATTGTTTCGCATAGATATTGGTTTTATAATATAAAAGTAATAATTATACTAATTAATATTATAAAATCAATGGTATTTGGTAATATTATTAATGACCAAAAAAGGTAACCATTGAGTCTTTTTATTCCTTGTGTAAGTTTAAAATTTTAAATCGTAAAAATCTATTGTTTAGTTATTAAATATATTATAAAAAATTAATTGTTTTCATGTCATAATATCTTCTGAGATTTCAAGCCAACTTAGGTGTCTTTTTATGAAAATTCTATTTACGCCTGTAAGTAATTTTTAGGGTGTATACGAAGAATTCTGTCCGGTAAATAATATCGCATTAAATTATAATTCCGAATCATCGAAAATTGTGACTCTAATAAGAATTACAAATAATCTATAAGATTGGACGTAGAAAATGACCAACACTGCATCATATTAGTAGTCTATATGTTTACATTTAATATACATAATATGTAAATAAGAATTTAAGTGTTTTTGCCGAAAATTTGTAATATTTGTGAGTACTCTAGTCCCGGTTCCTGTACCGTACTCGTCGGCAGTCGGCTGCTACGATAATAAATATTTAATATAAACAGAATTTTGTAGACGTGCAAAACCGATCGATATAATTTACCTGTGTGGAACCTATGTGGTAAATAGCAAGTTATTAAGTTATTCCGGTCATGTTTAAATAAAAACTAAAAAATAAACTTAAATGAGTTGATAAAGTAACTTAATAAAGTAAAATTATAAATTAAATTATTAAATTGTATTATGATGTTTCCGATGTTTGGTTTAACTTTTTTTATTCAAATTTTTACCGTGTTCAAATAAGTGGGAAGAAACATAATGTGGTATCGTTTTTTACGTTGATGTAAAATCTGTGAATGGGACATGAATCATAAATGCAAATTATAATTTCGATAGATACTAATAAGTTACGTTAAACTCGTCGTGCGGCTTTAGGTATGTTGTTATTATTTTTTTATAATGTAACAACTCTTCTCAGAGTTGTTTATCATCAATATAATAATTTTTAAACTAGGTACTTATTTACGTTTAATTATATTATAGTAACATCAACAAATGGTAATAAAACAGTAAATTAAATAGAAAAAGAAAAACGTAAAATATTATATTTCATGCAGTTCTATAACTACATCCATGATGTAAAATCATATTTTTTAATTTTAATCAAACATACATACGATATAATAATTATTTCCTATATTTATTATCATGAAAGAAATTATTTTTAAAATTTATTATTTTATAATAATAAGCTGATTTACTTTTAGGTATCGTCAATTTTTACTTTGATCATATTATAATACTGATTGGTTAACATAATGTTCAAATAAGCTGTTGAATTGGAAACAATTTTTATAAATATTTTGTCGAAAATTAATTATCCATATAAATTTTATTTTCATAATATATTATAAAAATAAAAACATGTTTCGAGATTCACTATTGTCGTATATATCATATTTATCTCTTCGACAGTCAACACAAATATTATGTATAGCTTGATTAAAATAAAACAATATTATTGCTGATGCGAATAAAAATTAGTTAATTCAAAAATTACTTATATTCATATTAATTTTATTTTAATTATTAAATAAGGGATAATTAAAACTCACTATATACGAAATATAATAATTTCAAATTTGGGACATTTAATTTGTTTTTTACTTGAGTTAACTATGATAATATTTAATAGAAATTCGTTTTTAGGTTCACGGATTCTGTCTAAAAAGTTTTTATTATTTCTTTTTTAAAGTTTTTGTTATTTCTTAACAAATATCAAAGTTATTGATTAATTGTTGAATTCTATACATAACCTTTGCACGAAACTCTAGTTATAATAATACGTTTTGAATTAAAATGATTAAAAGAGAAATATTTTCGATTTTTGTAGTTAATCTGAAACTAATCAATTATAATTTCTCCAAATTTTCGGTCTATGATGTTTGCAACATGAAATCATTTATATCAGATAGGTAAGTAATTAGTAATTAGTAATTTTTTCATAATTGTAAAAACACATTGGAAACCAATAATATTAGTAATTAACGTTATCTAGCATATTATTAATATGCGACACATTATATATACGTATACTTTTTTGTAATGTAAATAACATCCATCAATTATATATTTTACACTTGCATAAAACATTTGTTTTTATTTATTTTTTTTACAACAAACTATTATGTAAGTAGGTACCTAAATATTTTAGTTAATAGTTAACTTTTTGTAATTTGTTGACAATTTTTTTTTAATTTCAATTAATGTGTACAGACGAACTACACAGTATTGATTCTTTAAAACACATTATAATTCGTTGAGAATTAATTAATTTATATTTATTTGAAATTTTTAACTATATAAATTATATTATAGTTCAGTCCTATGAATGTCAAATGTATTTATACAATAATATTATTTACGTAAAATAATATTAACACTTATCTTTAATACGAACGTAATACTAATTTATTATTTAGTTACTCTTTATATACCTGTATTATAATATGGTATACTTCTTAGTCATTGGTAAAATAATATAGTTTTAAATTATTGACAATTATTATAGAGATGTGATAATGCATTACCTTCTATATTATTATATATCTTTACTTTAAAACAAATCTGATGTATTTATTTTTTTTCAATAATTATTGTATGAACATAAAAATGACTTAATTAATTTTTGCTCGTCGGCAACACGTTATGTGGTAATAAATAACATTGTGTGTATCTTATAATGACTTTTTTTTTTATTTATTTTAAATTTAATCGTTACCATTACATTATTTTTAATTGTATTTAATTTATATTCAATGTTACTATATTTTATGGTGTTGATTTTGAAAATAAATATTTATTTTGTCGATGTTCTTTGCCATGTATTATACCTATGTAGTGAACACATTTATTGGCAGTTGTTACAAGCTTGTAGCAAATAAACACATTTGAATTTAAAAACATAGTACCTAGTTAGGTACTAATAATGCAGATAAACGATTAGTACAGCAAAACATTTGATTGTAAAATATTATATTCGTTGAATTGCATACTTTAATAATTATTAATACATATTGAACAAACTGAAAACTTATTTTTAACATGAAGAAGTATATTTCTGCTATACAGATACACAAGCAATAACAACGCCAAACCAAATTAAGTAATTATTACAATTATGATAATAATAATAATAATAATTCCAGTATTAATATTATTAATAAACAATATGACTATTATTGAATATTTAATAAAAGGTTTCTATACATTATTCATTTTAAGCAATTTTTATTAAATTTCATTATTGATTATAAAAAAATATCAAAATAATTATACAGAGTGTCCTTAATCTTTTTACTAATTACAATATCTCTACGAAAAATTAAAATTTTTGAATAATTTAAAAATTATTATTTAGGCAATAGACTATAATATTACCTCTATTATTTTTTTAGTTTTAAAAATTTAGTAAATGCATTTTAAAAATTAATTTTAATGTTTTAAATTATGTGTAATTTAAAGATAGCTTATTTAAAGAATATATTTTTATGGAAATGTTTATATGTCGACCTTTTAATCTATTATATTGTAGAATCGAAAATTAATATAATTAATATTCAATATAATGTTAAATAGATGATAATTATTTTTTGACTGTCGAGAAATATTTATAAATTATAATAATAATAATAATTTCACAATACAATATAATAATAATATTATAATAGATTAAATATTTACAAAAAATGACGTTAATAATATGATAAATAAAAGAAAATGCTTAAGAATTAACATCTTGATTAAAGTAGAAGGTTATACAAATATATACTCTTCAAATTTCACATGACTTAAAAAAAATAGAGGTAAAATTATAGCCCATTGCCTAAATACTATTTTTAAAAAACTTTATACAAAAAATAAAAATTTTCGCCGAGTTACTTCAATAAGTAAATAAATTTGGTTCAAGTTGTATATATACATATTTAATTGAAAAACAATAAAATAATATGAATATCTTCATATAAAATTATGTATAATTATTTTTAAAAATGTCATTTTTTTACATGATCAGAATTAAATTTTACTTTTTACCAATTATCTTTTTCATTTTATTTGTATTCTATACATTGATAATTAACGTAAAAAAAAAACCAATTATCTTTTTATCTTTTTTTTTTTTTAACTGCGTCATTGCAATTTTAACACAACTGATGAAAATTGCATTACTTAAAACCCAACACAGTTAGAATACATATTTATGATAATAATTCCAACAATTTTGTAAATATTGTTAAAATATATATTATAGTCTTTACATAAGTACATCACAATATGTTTATTACAACTTACTCAATAATTAAAATAATTTATTCAACGTTAATATGGACTTCAATCTTTCCGTCGTTGCAATGTTTTTTCTTATCAAGTGAGTAAAAATATTTTTATTAATTTATATTTTTACTATTAACTCTCTCAATATTTATTTCGTATAAATAAAACCAATCTTCTATTTATTGATTATTAATATTTATATATAATTAAGTATAATAAAACATCCAATATATTATATTTTCTTTTGTTTCAGATTTATTTAAAACCCCTCCACCACTTCAAGCTCAACCTATTACATTTAAAGTGCCGGAAGAAAACATTGGGGAATTACAGCAAAGTATTATCCATAAAACAATAAATTAATTATTTCTCGTAATTATATTATCAATATAGTATTTGACAAACTTATTTCATTTTTAGTGTACACTAATAATAAGTACGTGTCTATTACTATTGATTACCATTAAATACTATATTTAACTATTTAAAATTTTTAATAAATGTTACTAATTACTTGGTATACTATTAATTACACTACAGGATTTTTTTTATAAAATTCAATTGTTTTTCAGTGTTACAAAACAATCCAGAGTTTTTAAAAAATATAATAGCTCAATCTAAGAATGGTAATAAGCAAATTCCTACGATTTCTACAAAGTCAAATGCTGTTCAAAATCAGATGAATGGTATTAACTTCATATATTAATCTATAAGCTATAATGTATAATTTATAATATATAATTTTATTTCAATCTATTTTTATTTTTATACAAACATTTTAAAGTTTTTCGTGAGAAACAATTTAGAATAGTAAATTTAAATTTAGTTAAAATAAATTCATAAAGAATATATTCGACTTATATTCCAAAAAACTCATTTATGTTTTAAATTTTAAACACTGAATTATTATTATTTTGTGCAATGTTTTGTTTCAGGAAATTTAAATTTACCAACTATTCCTAATGCAATTCCCATGTCAAATCCTACCGTTCCTACTTCTGTAGGAAATCTTCCCAGTGCAGTTATGATTAATGGTAAAAAATTCGTATTAGCTACAAGAGCAGGAATTTTACAAAACAAGTTGGTTAATTTTATTAAAAATTCAGCTTCAGCATTATCACCAACTATAAAATATTCTACCACGCCATTAACAATTGATTTAACTAAAAAAAATGAAAATATCGCGGTGAAAGAAGAAGTTGACGACGATGATTATGATGATTATACAGAAGAAAACTATAGTAACGAAGTATATGACAGTAGAAATAATAAGAAAAGTAAAGGTGAAAAAACAAGGAAAAAAGATTCTCGTGATGATAGTTATTATGAAAATGAAGATGATAATAATGATGATTATGATGATAATACAGAAGAAAGTAATAGTAAAAATGTAGATGACACTAGATATAATAAAAATAATGCTCAAAAAACAAAAAAAAAGGTTGTTGATGACGGCGACGACGATGATTATGATAATGATGATTCAAATGTCAATGATGTTGATGATGCTGATATCGATGACGATGATACAGATATCGACGATGATGATGACAATAATTAAAGAAAAAATATAAGAAGAAAATATAAAAAATAAAAATTAAATAGTTAAATTACAAATACAGAAAGGCGGAGAAGATGTTTCACACAAAAGGAAATTTTCGGATAGAAACAGCTAAGAATAAAACTGTGATAACAGTTGAAAATCAAAATAACATAAAATAGTAAAAGATAACTAAAGTAGGAAAACAATGATTCTTTTAAATATTTTATTGATACTTGTAGAATAATAAAATTATGTTTTATCATTTAATATAAAATTAATTTCTCATAACCAATAAAATAAATATTTCTAATATTGTTTCACCATTCAGTACAATATTTTGATTAAAATTAAAAAAATTAAAGTTTTATTTATTTGATATTAATTTTTTTGTTTCGATTATTAATAATTTAATTTTAAACGTACAACGATTAATCTATACATAATTATAGCATCAGAGGAATTATAGTATTGCACGCATCCAAAAATCGAGAGGAACGCAGGTTAGGTATTTATTCTTAAACACTAGGTGGATATATTTGTTAATATTAACATGTATAATAAGTAAACTTATTTATTATAAATACTAAAATAATCAAAAACAAAAACAGTATGGATATACATATAATATTACACGTAAGTACGATTATAAAAACAACAGATTCGTTATTTTTATTAAATTAAACAGTTTAGTTATTATTACCTATATAATTTGATTGATACAATTATAAATTTAAAAAAATAGCGAAATAAATAATATTTATATATTAAAAATAATAATATATTTTAATAATTATTAATTATAGTATATTATATTCAATTTATATTCTTTTGTTTGTTTTATATCAATATTATTCCATACAATTTTTATTCCCTTTACAGTCATGTACCGATATTGCCTATTCAATGCGCCGTATAAATTATTATTTTTAAACAATATTTATTGAACAAGATATGAAGGGTGGATTATTGGTATACAAAATGTGGTATTAACAAAATGCAAAATATTCAAGATAAACTGAAAAACTTTTTCAAGTTTATAAATTTAAATCATTTTGAAGTTTGGCATATTTATAATATTGTATAAAATGAAAATAAATTTTAGACATTTCAACGATAAAAATCTAAACTGTCATGACTTATAAGTCATGATTTTATAAACTAAAATATTTATTAGTTTATAAAATTTCATGAAAAGTCTAAACTTGATATTGCCACCAATACTACGTTTTGAAGAAATATTTTCAACTATTTGTTCCTTTTATACCTTTTAAAATGTATTATCTCATTAAACAATAATACTAAAAAAGCCAAATAAGCTTGTTGTTATGTTGTCTCTTTTTAAAATAATGTCACATTTTATATTGATAATTAGTATGCTCCAACACAAATAGCATAGGCAATAAGGTCTATAAATAGAAATTACAAAAGGAAGGAAGGTGCTTAATCCTTGTATAATAACATCATATTTGATATTAACGGCTTAGATTATACATGTAATTAATGTTCAAGAGATTTTACAGTTCCTAAGCGCACTAAATCCGCGCCTGATAATAACATGTTTTAAACTTTGTTAATACGCGTTATGGATTTTTAAATAGAATTTACTCAAAAGAATAATCGATATCGTTAAATATTCATTACAAATTCGAACTTTTTTCAATTTTTTTCCAAGAAGAATTAATAACTCAATTCTTGAATCTTTGGCAATAAAAAGTTTTACATTTCAAACTTCAAATAGGTTTAAATAAAGTATTAACTACTAAAATACTAAATTATTAATAAAATTGATAATGTTTAATATTAAATTTCCATGTAATTCCTATTATATATAAATTATTATTTTCAATAAAAAGGTACCTTCTTAATTTTATAAAAATTATTTTAAACCGATTAGTTCAAAGTTCTTATTATTATGATTTACATTATACCTCTTGCACTAGTTATTTCAATATTTAGACGATCACGTTTACTTTTTTTTAAATTGTTTTCTTAATATTATCAAAAATTGCAGGTATTAATAAACATTTTTGGAAAAAAAGTACAAACCTTTTTGAAAGCTTTTTTTGGAAGAAAATCAACCAATCCGTTCCAAAATGTCACAATACGTGTATATTACCTATGTTAGTCTTTACGATCAAAATTCAATTATTTATCACGGAATAAAAATTTTAAAATAACGGAAACTGTAATTTTGCCGATTTTCTTCCATTTTTTTGGTAGATTTTTGTCCCAAGAAAAAACTTTTGAGAAATTCGAAAAATGAGCTAAATAAAGTACCAAATAGACGCGATATTCGCATTATTATTTCTACCCGAAAAAATGTTTTCATACTTAAAAAATTAAAAGTGGGAATGTCGATTTTAGGCGTTCCTCATTCGTCCCTTCGGTCCTCGGACAAATTAGTGGTTTATTATAATTAAGATTTGAATACAATAATATTGCATTAGAAAATACGATTCTGAGCGAAACTCAATATATTACGAGTACAATACACTATACTAATAATTCATTCCAATATTTTACCTCATTTGTATACTACCTATGTTAATACTCAAAAAAAAATCAAGTCCCGACGATCAAAACTCATTTAATTATTACGAAATTTAAAATTTTTAAATAATAGAAATCGTAATTTTGCCGATTTTCCGCCATTATTTGATAGTTTTTCTTCTCCCGAGGAAAAACTTTTGAGAAATTCGAAAAATTAGCTAAATAAAGTACCAACTAGACATGATTTGCTACCGAAAGCATATCTTACTTGTGGTAATCGGACCATTATTTCTACACGAAAAAGTGTTTTCATACATCAAAAAGAAAAGAAAAAACATTTTTGTAAAACCAATATATTTTTCGCTTCGCTCGAATCTAAAAAATAAACATCTTTGTAAAACCAATACCTTCCTCGCTTTATCCATAATCTAAAATAGGAAAATACATTTTTTTTTTTTAATAATGCCCTAAATTTTAAATTATCATTTAATGAATACTAATTTTAGATTCTAAGGACGAAGGAGGAACGCCTAAGATCGACATTCCCACTTTTTTTATTAAAAATTGATAAATAATTATTGTAATTAATCCATTTATGTTTTGATTTCGAGTAAATAAATTTCGATTATATTAAATTAACGAGGTAATCGTTTTTATCGAACGCATTGTTTCAAATCTCATAATAACACGATGACAACACTATAAATATCGTCCCACAACCAATATCTGGTCGGGTCAAACACGATCCTCTTGAAACATACCGAAACGATGCCACTCGATGAGTGGCCGTGGCCAGTTTTTTTTTGGTCTCAGACGAGTGAATTGTTTCGTTTAAACATTTTATACGTTTCCGCGTTTATTTGGCTTAAACGTCCGTCAGCCGGTTAAATTCCATCGTGGTTTTTATTTATTATTATTATTATTATTATTATTATTATAATCATGTATTTCTCGACAGGGAGAGTGTGGAGAACTGGTTAAGTTTGAAACGTACGACTGCGTGAAATTCGAGCATATCGTTCGTACACGAAAATCAATATCTCCGCACGACTATCACGCGCGCACCGCACACGCACACACACACACACACAAACACACAAACATTTAACTCTTGCGTCACGGCGACGTCCTGTTTTCGGGTCAGACAATCAATATCCACCGCTGCGTTCCACCCGCACCCGTAACTTAACATCGGAATATCACGCCTAACCGTCTGGCCGGTCGCGATCGCGTCGGCGGAAAAATCGACCGCCGCGTTCGGGAAAAACCAGAGCGCATGCTGGGGCAGGGCTTCGACGGCGTTAACGTCGACTGCGACCGTCGCGCGGCGTTTCCCGCGACTATGGATTGACATAAAATCGCTCGACGTCGCACGCGCACCGTCCGCGCGCGTACACCGAAACGCGGCAGGAGGGTAAACGGTAACTGCGCGAGTTTCGTAAGGCGTCGTCGTCTCCGCCGAGACGCAGTACGTGTTCGCGAAATCGTCAATCGTTTCGTTTCGTTTTCCGTTCGCGACTCGGCGCGATTCATTGCGATTCCGCGATATTTGACGTTGAAACTGTGCGCGCGACGCAATATTGTCTTTCGCTCCGTTTTATCATATCCATTAACCGTCGCGGTCCGATGTCGTTTAGCCGGGTCCAGTGTACCGCAAATGCCACGGCACAAGTAAGCATGAAAACTGCCATTTTTTTTTTTTTTTTCATTCTCTCTCTCCTCGCGTACCCACTAACATTTTACAGGATGTTTCGCGTAGAACACGGAGAGAATCGTATCGTGTTATGTATAGTCACGACGCGGTTTTCGCGTTTCCGATCGTCGGTCGGTCATCGGGATGGGTGTGTTTTGCGGGAAACGCGATAAAAAAAATACAACGAAAACGCCACCGCAGTCAACGGCGGCAATCTAGGTCACTGGGCGCAACATTATGCGTAGAGACGTGACCTTCGTGCTTTGTGTCATTCGCAATTATTACGTATCGATAGATTTAGATTATCATCGTTTAAACCTAAGTTTTGTCATTTTTTTTTGTTTTTGAATTGCGAAATACAAACTATAATTATATATATATATACTTTTCGATTAGTAAATAAAGAGAACGGATGCTCCAATGACTCAGGAACTGAATGATAATCGCTTGATGCTTTAAAGAACGTAGACGAATTATTTTTTTTATCGTTTACGTTGTCATTATGTTAATATTTATATTCGATTCAATTCTATATGATAACCATTGCCCTAATCTATATAATAAACTAGTCGGTTTTATTTTTATTACGTTTAAAATTAAATTTTAAGAATATATTAAATTAGCTGACCGATTTTAACATAATTCAATTAAACGCATTTTCAACAAATCAAACTATACAAAATATATTTTTATAGATTAAAAACAATAGGTTAAAATTAATTGAGTGAATATTAATGTTATGCATAAAACAAAATAATAATTGATTTTCAATTATTCGACATGAAGATAATTCTGATAACAACGATCGATTTGCTAATTGTAATTTTAATGAGTCAGAACAATTTATAGTTTATGTTTCTCAATTATATCGTTATATATTTTAAAATAACATATTTCGCGTATGAATTAAACAGATAATAAAATAATGGTTTTCTGCACTAAACCAATAAAGAATAGTGACAATTAAAGGTCGTTTTTTTACTTGCGTCACATCATAAACGGAACTCTTTATCTCTTATCACTTTTCTGTTGAAATGTACAGTATTTGAAATAATACTAAATATTACTATTAGCTGATTCTTTATATGTTATTCCATTTTGTTTTTTAACACATTATATTATTTTCCTTCGCGATCACTGAATGGTAAAAAATTATAAAAAATATTTAATTCTATACGAGGCGAATACTTAAGGACTTTTCTTAGACTCCTAAATATACCACAAAACTCTATGGATAAAAGAATGAGTTTTTATTAGGTCACAATATCTATAGCCCTCTTGAGATTCTCGGACTAATAATGTGCCACCGATGAAGTTTTATTTAATTGCGTTTAGTACATTTTGTAAGACCCGCAGGATGAACGAATTAAACAAATTAAACGACTTTATATAATTGTTGGACGAACTCGGGATTCATCTCGCGATGATCAACAGCTACTACTTCGACCAGAATAACAAGTACAATTGTACATTAATATTATTATTAATATTGTTATTATTATACTTACTACGCGCATGATGTGGTAGAAAATAACTTTGAAACGTTCTTTTTTACCCGTGTGAAGTTTGGTAACCTAATTATTAAACATTTATCTAAAATCATGTCGTATTGTTTTTTAATATAATAATGTATTTTTCGATCTCATTTATTGTAATTTTTTTAATATATCGATGCGCAGATCAATACTTAAAAAATATTATTTTTTTATACTCTACACGTGAACGTTTAAAATTAATATTATGGATATATATATTTTAATATCCCTTTTGTAGGTAAATTTTCTCTCTCTCCAGTGTCATATTCGCGTTGCGTTCTATTTCTGGATCTCGCGTGAGATCGGTCAGTCGGGATAAAACGTATATATAGCAAACACTGCGAGGTGCCGCACGTATAATCTCGCGTGTGCGTGTGTGAGTAACACGTTTGGACGTCGTCGTTCCTACGTTACAATATTCTGTTAGTTGTAGTGGTCGCGCGTCCGACATTGGACGAATGTATGTTCGGTTCGTATTGTTAAATGTTAATTAAAATGAACTTGTTTAAACATATTTTAACATTATTACCAAAAATTCGAAAGAACACAACTAAGAAAGCCAATATAAATATAAATAAAATAAAAACGATACGTTTATTACGTTTCGACATTTCGAACGAATTCATATAATTATAATATTATAATATATCTAAAAAAAGGATGAAAAATTCTTTATCAAGAACTAAATTATATTGACGTACACGCTTTTTATCCAGTCACACATTAACACCTGTTTGATTATTTATACGATGGTAAGTATACTATATCCCTAGTGTACAATGTACAATATAAAATATTTTATAAAATGTTAGCTTATATATTATTATATTATATCTTGTTATATAAAATCCGTTCAACTAAACCACTTCTCAATTTTATATGTTATGTAAATATAAGTTTAAGTTTTTGTGTTTTTACATTAAAGTTTGGATTGGGCTTATAAATCGTGTCTTGAAAATTTCTAATAATAATAAGTGGATTTTCAACATTAAATTTTATTTTAAACCTTATTTTATAAGTCATTAAACATACAGGTCACAGGTACGTTTATGGCAGTGCATTTTGGTAATTTATATTTTTACGTGACGATTGCTCTTACTATCGCTATTACTACGAGTATCGATTTGCTTCTAGGATTTTCTCGACGATACTTACGTTGAAAACTTTTAATATTAGTCTAAGAATATTAACGTGATCATAATATAAACGAGTATAATACATGTATGCGAGATTGATATTAATTTATACTACTGTAGTTGAAAAAATAAAAAATAGTCAATTCAATGTCGCCACGTGATATCATCAAGTGCACGTCTCTTTGAGTGATTAGTCGAGACGATATTTTAATCACCTACAAAAAAAAAATAACACGTGTCTATAATTGTTATTGTTGTTGTAAATAATGTACCTGTACCTATTATTTTATTATTATTTTTGTATTATTTTTAAATTCAGATGGGCGAATATTAGGTATTGGTAATTACGATATTCGATTTAATAATTATGTTTACACATTAAATACACAAAACTATATTAATATTTGATTTATTCTATAATCAAATTATATAGGTAATATAATGGAAAAATTATTTCTCTGAGCCGGGAAAATCAAATGTTCTACTAAGTTATCTTAATAAACAGTCGTACGTTTATAACTGTATTTCAAATTAATTAAATTTTAAGTTTGTGGTGCTATATTTAGAATTTGAACTATAATATTGTATAGGTATTATCGATTAAACTGACGGACACTATCAATAATATCAGTTTTAAAACAATAAAAAGTCCACTTTATTTAATTGTACATATTAAAATTAATTATAGATAACATAAATTAGACATTAATGATCCAACTTATAGTTTAATAATACTATTTGTACCATTATAATGTAGTTAAAGAACATTATATTTAAATGGAGTAATCGTTACTCTATGCAACTTGTAAAATTTGTAGAAAATATATTTATATTTAATTATTAACTGACTATATATATATTTCTGAAAACTTAATTAAATTAAATTCTAAAATATGTTCATCTATATAAATTAAATAATTACTATATCATTATAATATTATAAAATGTCAAAATTTAATACGTCGATTTCGAACGTTCCTCTTTCGTCCCTTCGGTCCTCGGAGAAATTAATAGTTTATTATAATTAAGATTTGAATGCTATGATATTGTAATAAATTAATGATTCTAAGCAAAACTCATTATAATACAATGTATTAACTGATAAACTGTTCCAAAATTTTCAAGTCCTTATGATCAAAACTTAATTATTTATCACGAAATATATAAAATTAAAATAACGGAAACCGTAATTTTGCTGATTTTTTGTCATATTTTGGTAGTTTTTCTTCCCCATGGAAAAACTTTTTAGAAATTCGAAAATTAACTAAATAACGTATTAACTAGATTCAATTTCCACCGAAAGCTAGGGTATGCTTACGTAGTAATCGGACTATTATTTCTACCCAAAATCGTACTTTCAGACATAAAAAAAGAACATTATTGTAAAACCAATACATTCTTCAATTTGCTCAAACTCTAAAATAGGTATTACATAAATAAATATCGAACAAAGACAGTTTTATTAGATACAGCTTATTTTAAAAGGTAGAATTAGTGATAATGGTACAAAATGGCATTGTGTCCTTTGTACATATTATCTTTTGTCTTTAAAATGTATTTGTTGAATTTTAATTATTTGATAATAAAACAATGTGACAATTCTTATTGAGCGATTGTTCTTTTATTTATTTTTGTAAATAGTAAACATAGTATATAATGTATTATGTATAGATAATATTAGATACCATAATACATTAATATCACTGTAACTATTCATATTCATATAAGATTCAATTGTTATTAATTGCAATCAAATTGTTTATATTTTCATTTTTATGAACTATGAACTGTAATAAATTACACCTATGTTTAAAAATTCTAAATGAATTAATTATTTATAAATATTTTGTTTGAACCTTTGAATTATCTGATAATAATATTGGTTTATATAAATCTATTCTAGCTAAATAGTTTCAACTATAGTTGAACTGCTGTGTACAGTAAACATTCTGTAGAATGTTAATAAAATATTGATATTCCTTTTTCATTAACTATAGGTAATAAATTTGTTATTTATAATAAGTTACAGTAGGTATGTGTAAATAAAACTTGAATGGTAAAATAATAATTGTATAATGTGACGGAATCTGTCATAAGTAAATAATATAATAATACTGAGAAAAATATAAAATTAAAATAATGTTAAACACCTATATTTTAAAGTACATTAAATAAAACATGTTTATTAAGTTTATTCATACACAAATTATTAAAAATTGTCTAAATTATTATCCTCATCAATGTAAACGTGTTGTTATAAATTTATCAATATAATTTTTCTTCATAATATTTCCAGAAAACTACAAATAATATAAAATATAATAAATATTTAAAACTTTTATGATAATTAATTTTACGTACATTAAAGAACGTATTTATGTATAATAAACGTTGTTACAATAATAATTATTTTCGTATATATAATTAGCGCTACGAAAACTGGCTCCTAACCGTCATAAACTTAGCGATCATTTCACCTCAGTGATTTCGAGTATGAAAATACGAACACTCGCAGCTTCACGCATTGTACACAAACTGGTATAGATTATGAACCCACGGATGGCTGGTGGGATAAGCATTACGGGTCACAGTACACAGGGGGCCAGTTTTCGTAGCGCTGAATAGGTAATAGTTATTTGAAAATTATTTACCTGAACGAATAGGTCAGAAAATAAATCGATAATAATTTTATTTCCTCCAGTCTACTGTAATATTGAAATATATAATATTAGTATTTAATTAAATTTTTAATAATTTATTCTTTCAGTATTATCAAGAAATCAATTACAGAACATGCTGAAAATACATAAAGGGCTGAAAAAAAAGAAGAAAAATAAGAAAAACAAACACAAAGAAGAAGAACTATTTAACGAAGAAGAACTTGAAAGATATCGTCGAGAACACCAAGAAGGAAAAGAAGCTGAAGGTGGAAACGAAGGCCAAGAGGAGTGGCAGAAATTCAAAGCAATCACTGCTGGAATTGATGATGTCTTAAAAAAGACACAAGGAGATCTAGATCGTATAAAAACAAACAGTTTTTTTCAAAGAAAACCCACACAAACAGAAATAAAAGCTGCTGAAGATAAACTAGAAGCAGAAAAGAAAGCAAAATTAGAAGAAGTAGCGCGCTTAAAGGCTGAAGCTGAAGCCTTAGCTACTGCAAAAGCAAAAGAAGAAGCAGCAACTTGTGAACCTGTTGATGAAGATTTGTCAGAAGAAGAATCAGATAATGGTGAAGATATATTTGACACATCATACGTTGATGTTATTACAAGCGGGAATGTAAAATTAGCATATATTCCAGAAAGTCCAACAGAAGAAAACGCTGAGTTTGATCCATTTGATACATCTATTGTAGATAAAGTTATACAACCTAATCCATCTAAAAAAAATAAAAGATACATAAGTCTTGGTTGTGCGGTTGAAGTTCTTTCTGGAAAAGAAGTCGATATCAACCCCGAAGTTTTCAGGGCAACAGCTGTTCGAAAGAGGCCAAAACCTATAAATTTATTATTAGAGAGTTATGATGAAAACACTTTGAACACACAACTTATAGACGAAAAGCCTATAAAAACATTGCTTGATGAAGATACAGATTTATCAACTGAGGCATTACCGTTAACAATTGTTACTCCAATTGAAGTAAAGCCACAACCAATCAAAGAGGACGATACAAAAACACCACAACAAGATATAAGTCAAATTATTAACGAATTTGATTCACCACTAATTTTGTCTGAAACAGTAAGTACAAAACTACAGCTAGACGACGACATTGATGACGAGTTTGCTGCATTAGCTGCTGAATCATTATCTAAATCTCCTCTCCCCGAGGACGTCGATCCTTTTGATACATCATTTGTAGACCATCTTGTGTCTGAAGTTAACGACAATAACCCAGAACAAACTAATATTTACCTAGACGAAAAAACAGCAGAAAAGGAATTTTTTCAAACTGTCAGACCATTAAGTGTTGAACATAGAGATTTGTTGGGTGGTAGTACAACTGATTTATCAGTAATTGGACATTATCCAATTAAGCCAAATAACCCTAAATCTGAAACTTTACAGATTGATCCATTTGATACATCTATTGCCGAGAGCTTATTACCAGGTAAAGGAGAATTAAAACTACTTGAAAAAGAACTTTTAGAAGACTCCAAAATAACCATTAAAAAAGTAATAATTGAAGAAGACGACGATTTCAACCCTAGAGCTGAAGACATTGTACGACCAGTTGAACTAAACTTAAAAGAAAAGAGAGTAAGTGTACCTAAAGTAACATTTGCTTTAGAAAAAGATTTATTAACTGATGACCATCACGGTGAAATACATGTAGCAAAACCGTTGACTCCGTATTACCCACAAGATCAATCAAACGAAGATAATTTTGAGATCGATCCATTTGATACATCGCATGTTAAACACGCACCCGGTGAAGCAGAACTAAAGTTGTTAGAAAACGAATTAGTGGAAATTCAATCAAAGTGTACTGATATATTGACCGAAGAAGAATTTATTCCTCATGTACTTCATACACCCGTTCAACCAGAAATAGCTGTTCCTGAAGAAATTGATCCATTTGATACATCATTTGCAAGTAACACTGAGCCAAGTCAAACAGAAATAACATTATTAGAATCTGAGTTTATACATAAATAAATATGGCTAATCCATTTTTAATCGAAGACACAACATCCAGCTTTACCGATAGTAATAATACGTTTAATCCATTTGTAACTAGTACCACGGCAGAATTGGAATCTCACCAAGATAATCCATTTTTTGCTTCCTTTAATACCTCAAATTCTATTTCAGACAACACAAATCCATTTTTAGCATTCACACAAAAATCTGAACCAGTTCAGCCAGTAGCTGATCTTTTAGGTATAAATGATAAACCTCAAACTTCTATCACAGAAGATGCTTCAAAAGTTAAACCCCCACCACCAAGACCAGCACCGCCTAAAAGACCACCACCAAGACCAACACCACCTTCTCAAGAAATTCACAAAGAATTGATTCTTAGTGTAACAGGGGAAATGGATGCTACTTCGTTACATTTGCTAGACAGATTACCTAAAACACCTAGTCCAACTCCTATAAGAGACTTGTTATCTCCTAGCCCAACCCCAACAGCTGATCTATTAGGATACGACGATCTTCAACCACCGATAATATCTCAGTCGTCGAATATTTTTAATCAACAATCAAATGTCATTGATATTCCTTCAGGACCAAAACCAGAAAGACCGAAATTCCCACCTAAAATTGATTTCCTTATGGATGATTTATTAGAAGATGTTCCAATTGATGAAGGTGTACTTTCTGAGGAAATAATCATACATAATAAAACACCATCTATTCCAGAACATCTAGAAATTGTTGGTGGATCCCAACCAACATCAAGAAAAACGTCGAATGATTTTATTCTTCCAGTTAGAAGACTATCCCATGATGTAACAGAGTCCAGAAAAATTATGCCTGATTTAAGTAAAATTGCAGATCGCAGGAAATCAGATATAGGCCATTTCCCACCAATATTGCCTTTAAGAAAACCTAATAGTCAAAGTGATCAGTCACAAATAGAAATTCAGTCATATAATATGATTCAAGAAATTAATGAACCTGAGGATAAATTAAACGTCGAAACGCTTAATAATCTTCCAAAAAATATATCAGAATATAATGAGGAAGTTCAAAAACAGATAATAGAAGGAGAAAATATTCCGATTTTATCAAAAGAAGTAAACTCTACTTGTAATGATGAAAAAATAGATATTGATTCACATCAAGCTTTAGAATCTTCTAATACATTTGAAATCGATAACGCGAATACTGATACAAAAATAACAACATCTGGAATTGAACAATCACCATTCACATCAGCAGCTGAACCATTAATATTTGGATCTGAAACTAAACCTTCTCCATCTCCAACTGAATCTGCAGTTGAACCATCGTTATTTGAATCTCCAACACAATCTACAATTTTTTCATCAACAGGAAAAGAAAACTTATCTTTCAATGTTTTTGATGTCAATACAAATTTACCATCGTCTAATGTTTTGGCTCTGTCTTCTAAAGGAATAAATAATCAGGACTCTATTGATACATATGATGCAAAACCAATACCACCAGTACCTGATCCATCACCTTTCCAAGAAATTATTTCTGAGAACTCATTTAATGTTGTATTTGAAAAGCCTGAAGAATCAATAACTACCCCATTTGATGTGCAAGAACCACAAAAGTTAGAGAGTTCTAGTCCTATTGGGGTTACTGTAACAGAATCATTTTCTACAACAACAGGTACTGGAAATGATGCATTTGATGCATTTGCTGCAAAATTTGATGATTCTCAAAATGATAGTATCGCAACTGGTGAAGCATTTGACGCATTCGGTAGTGTTTCGGGAGGTGCATTTGATGATTCAACAATGGGTTTTGGTACTGATGATAATTTTGATTCATTCTTATCAACACACCAAATACCTGCAGCACCACAATCAACTCCAGCTAAAGTTACACGAAATAATTCTGGAGAATCATTAGACGAAAACGAGTTCAACGTGTTTATCAAGTATTTATAATTATACTTTAAGACTACACCTTAAAATGTAATAATTAAATATACATATATTTTTAGACCCAAGACAGAATCAGATAACACAGAACTATCTACTGTCCCATCTATTGCTCCTCCACCAAAGATACCTACAAGTTTATTTCAAGAAGGAACAACTTCCAGATTCAATCCATTTGATCAAGACTCGAGTGAAACAAATTTTAAAAGTCAAGGTTATTAATATTTAATTTTATATTTATGGCTTAGTTTATAATGCATAACAATCTGATATTTAATTGTTTTTATTAAAATCGATTGTGAATCAAACCATTGTGATGAAATATTTCTTTTACAGATTTATACACTTCTCAATCTATTCCACAACGTACTGATTCCCAAGAAACACCTCCTAGTCCATTATTTGATGAAGATGTATCACAACCTCTTGAAGAATTTCCACGTGTTAATTACAATGGTAATGGCTGGGCAATGGAACTTAGACAACCAAATAAAAAAAAAATAACTGCTCACCGATTTTGGAAAAAAATATTTGTAAGAATTTCATACCAGGGAGATAATCCTGTTCTACAATTATACAACTCTAAAGATGATAAGGATCCATTCCAAGAATTACCATTGCAACCAAGTTATTCTGTATCTGACATTGGTAAGTGACAAATAATTTTTAATTTACTATATTTAAATGGTTACATTTTATATTTTTAGGAGCACAACAATATGACCAATATGGTAAAATATTTACCGTAAAACTATTGTACATATTCTATAAAGAAAAAGCTGGATTTAGACCCGGGCAAGTGACAAAAGCTGAAAGATTAACTACTAAATTAAGTCAATTTGCAGCTTATGCTATTCAAGGTGATTATCAAGGTGTAAAAGAATTTGGAAGTGATTTAAAAAAATTAGGATTACCTGTAGAACACGGTGCTCAAGTAAGAAATTAACATTACTATTTAAACATATTTTTACAAATCAATTGATTTACAAATTTGATTTTATTTAACAATAATATTCTTTTCCAGACTACAACTCTATTAAAACTAGGAAGCCATAGTTATGAAGATATGAAACAATTTAGTATTAGTATCGAAGAAGCCCTATTTAAGCTTTCAGCACATCGTGATAGAGCATTGAGCTATAAAGTTGAAGATGTACAAATCACTGCAATTGACGAACTATTTGTTGATCAAAATTCACAAGGATCAGTACTAAAACAAATTGCACGAGTTCGTCTGTTCTTTTTAGCATTCATGTGTGGTGAGTACTGAGAAAAAAAATTATACTATAGGTATGAAATTCTTATCTATTTATAACGAAATTGTAGGAATGCCCGATGTCGAGTTGGGAGTAAACGATTTAGTACGACAAGGTAAAGAAGTAGTTGGTCGCCACGATATAATTCCTGTAATCACAGAAGAATGGATTCGTTTGGAAGGAGTCGAGTTTCATAACTGTGTTCAACAGGATGAATATGAAAGAACAAGAACTATAAAGTAATATTAGAATAATATTATTGACTATTTCATATACTTGTAAAATATTTCATTTACAATTTCAATTATAGGTTTAAACCACCCGATGCTTGTTATATTGAATTAATGAGATTTAGAGTTAGACCTCCCAAAAACCGAGAACTCCCTTTACAATTGAAAACAACAATGTGCATTAAAGGAAATAAGGTAAGTGGTTAATATTTGACACAAATAATTATCATGATATTTATTAGAGATGCAAAATTACGATTGATGATTTCAGGTAGAACTTAAAGGAGATGTGCTCGTACCAGGATTCACAAGTAGGAAATTAGGACAAGTGCCTTGTGAAGATGTGGCAATACGGTTTCCTATACCGGAATGTTGGATATATTTATTCAGAGTAGAGAAACATTTTAGATATGGTTCTGTAAAATCTGCTCATAGAAGGTAAAATTGTTATAAATTACGTATTTATAGTTTATGATTAAGCTTCGTGATACACATAGGACTGGAAAGGTGAAAGGAATTGACAGATTTCTTGGCACAATGGATAACCTCGAGCCTCATTTGATTGAAGTTACATCCGGTGAAGCTAAGTATGAACATCATCATAGAGCTGTGGTATGGAGAATGTCTCGACTACCAAAAGAAGGACAAGGTACAATTATAATAAAATTATATGAAAGTATGCATTACTGAAAAACAATGTGTTTGTAATATGTATTCATTCAGGAGCATATACCACGCATAATCTCGTATGTCGAATGACTCTGACTTCCTACGACCAAGTCCCAGAAGAACTAGCTAAATATTGTTATGTAGAATTTACGATGCCAACAACCCAAGTTTCCCATACTACCGTCAGGTCAGTATCGATCGTAAACAGCGAAAAAGATTCTCCTCCAGAAAAATATCTAAGACTGATGGCCAGACACGAATACAGGTAAATTACGCGCAAGTATAACATGGTTTTTTATGTAGTGTACATAAACAAATTAAATAATGTCATTTGTAAATACTATTTTTTTGGAAATGTTTATTATTAAACTTTTACTTACAAAAAATATAATATTTGTTTTCAGGGTGGAAATTGAGCATATTCATGGTGAAGTCGAAGAAAATCCATACCTTGCAGCGACTGCCATGCCGAGAGCTCCACAGCCGATATCAGCAGAAACGAAATCCCGACCGGCTGCTTCTGACAGCGATTCTTCTTCATAGAAAAATAATTGTAATTCATACGTTAAATGTTTGTAATGTATTGATACTAAATTTTAGATCATGATCTCTTCCTCTAAAATATTAGATCAACTCACAACTATTAATGTCATTAATTATAATATAATATGCATTAAGCGTACATACCTCCTAATATGTATAAATTAATATTTAATAATTACTTAATAAATGTATATAAAAATAGATAATGTCATATTAACTATTAAAAATATAAAAATTTAAAGTAAGTAAAATACGCATAAAAAGAATTTAATCTAATGTGACGTTAACTAAAATAAAACTGTTTATTTAAATACGTACATTATTAATTGACTACAAAATTATTAGATGCGTATTTTAAGTAGCTTTTTATTAGCGAGCTTTTATAGTATTGAGTTTAAGTCGTTTAAGATGACAATAATTAACGTTGTTTTACAACGTTTTACGATATTTCTTAAAATAAATTTGTTTACGCTCATTTCAATGCTTATAGTGCATCTCATTATTTTTACCAGAATCACATAAATTTTTTTTTCCGTTTTCTATGTCAGTTCCCGTATCATACATGTGCCATAATAATTACTTATTTCTAAAAATGTATTTTACAATTATATGGGATAAAAACAAATTTTGTATGTATGAATAACTCGCTATAAATTAATCACAAAGATATTTCGTTTTTACCACATTAAATACTACATAAAGTATTTATAGAATTCGTGTATTATTTTCCATATACCTCAAAACGTACTGTTTTGTACAATTCAATTATGTTTTCTGAATATCAATATACTATTCACACTATAATATACGAATGAAAGTTGGTAAACGATTTATTATTATTATTATTATTACCTACGCATATAAAAGTGAATTAAATTTCTAATGTTTAACTAATAATCACTACAATTTGCAATGTTTTCTTTAAATCGAAATTTTCAGCATTTCAATATACCCATAACGTTTAACTAAAATATAATATTTCCACTTCTGTATAAAATCGACTAGCTTTTATGCATGGTAAAAATACTAAACATAACAATAAATACCTACTGATTATTTTGTATCGTAGGATGGTAATAAGTTTAATTTTCCGTTTCTATGAATATACGAGTATAATTAAAATAAATATATTTTAATATTTTTCGTTTGCGTAATATGTTGGTCATAGCATCCATTTGATCCGAAATATTGTCATTTTTAGTACCTATCAGTGTTTGACAATATTATGAAAATTAAATAATATATCGATCATCTGAATAGTACTAATAGTACTAGTGGTATATAATAATAATACCATTGAAAATAATCTAACTGTACACTAGGTATATTTTTTTTCTGTATTTATTTAATAAAATGTAAAAAATATTTTTGTCGCATATCACGTATAGTTATAAAAAACGTTTGATTTTGTTATTTGATGTTCGTAAGACGAAATTATATTATTAAACTTACTATTATTAGCGTATATCAGAACTTTTTGTTAACGTTACGTTTGAAAATACATTTCGTGACAAATGACGCGTAACAATTACTTCAAAGTTAAATATAATAATATATATAATATTTGTTTTAATAAATAAAAAATATACCAATATATTATGTTTATCTACCTACCTATTTATAATACCAATACATTCTTTATATTATATTATGGGTTAAGTCTATAATCTGATACCGATTATAAAATATTATTATGTAATGATTTTTAAAAAATAATTCCATAGGAAATATAGTAAATACAAATAAATTTATTTATAACATTCGGAGATAGGAATCACTATTAATCGTCATTTACGACGCATGTGACGAATAAAAATATCATTTATGCATTGTGGTAAAAAAATATTTTAGACGTTCCGTTTAGTAAAATTATATTTATTTCGTTATTACCTATTCGTTAAACTTACATAAAATATTATTACCTAACCTTAGTGATTAAGTTTGTTATTAGTCATTCGTTGACATGACCGAAATAAAATATGTTCACACGATACAAAAAAATATACTATGCTATACTAACTTGCAATATTCATCTATTTATACATATTTGATCGTATTAACCTTGTTTATGTTATATATTTGTTTTAGTGTTTTTAAGTATGTTTTGTTGTTGATCGTTATTATTTAACTAAATTATCTATTATTATTAATCTCATAGAGGAATTATTATATTTCACTCACGTGTAAGAGACATTTTTTAATTGTAAAGTATATTTTTTATTTAGTTTAGTATATGTTTATTATCATATAAGTACACGAAATGATACATTACGTTTATAAGTTTATATAATATTATGTAATATGTAAACGAGTTTATTATATTCAGTATTTAATGTATAATTACATAAACCACATTTAAGACTATTAAAATAAAATAAAATAATATTATTATAAATTATTGTTGTAATATTTTATTTATATAATAATATTATTATAATTTTAATGAGCAATGTCATTTGGACTTTAATATTATAACTCAACTATTAAAATGACAAACAGAATATGTATTTACTCTAAGAAGAATTACCAAATTATTAAGAGTTAATAAAAATAGGATGACTTTTTTAGTAAAATCATAACTTGATATATTTAGATTAATTTAATATGCACTAAACAAAAAATAGCTTTTAAATAATAATACCTTCTATAAAAAAAATTAAACAAATATTACATAGGTACCCATGAACGATGTATAAATAAAAAAAAACAATAAAGAACAATAAAAAATATAATTAATAAATACTATTTTTTATCAAACAAACATATATTTAATTACATTTTGTAAATAACTATACTGAAATCATTTAAATTTAATAATATTATAAAAGAAAAATATAAATTTAATATTAAACATACCTATATTATGTATTGTTCTTATTATTATTATAATTATATTAATTGTTGGAAAATAAAATAAATGTTCTTTATTTTTAGTTTTATATTATTAAATTTACAATAGGTATTACTTAATATTATTATTCTACTAATAATAAGAATTTTATAAATCCAAATTAAAACTCATATTATTAGGTACATCAAAATTCTTCATAAAGTCGAAATTGTATTTCCTCATACTATATTTGAATGTTTAGTTATGAATAAAAATTACGTTTTATTATAAATATAGAAATATAATCAAAATTCAGATTCAACATTTAACACACTGTATATAAAAATTAAATAATAATATTTTTGTTTGATTATTATACAATTATTGTATAATAATCAAACAAAAATATAAAATACAGTGGTTACTTCGTTATTTGCCTTGTGAACAATCAATAATTATTATTCAATAAAACTTAATTGTAAAATTTAAATATTAAAAGTTTCATATAATATATTTAAAATTTATACCAATGGTTCAATACAGATTAATTATAATTACAATTAATTATAATATAATTACACAAATACGCAACATTGTAATTTGTTCTTGATGAATCATGTTGTTCTTGATTGTCATTGAAATCAGCATTTTTGTGGCAATGTGCTCAAATATAATTTATGAATCAATTGAAAATGTAACAGTTTTAGAAGTAGTTGAATGTTTTTTACGTGTTGCATTGATTTTTATTTGTAATTTGTTTGATACAGTTGAGAAAAACAGTTTTGGATTGAGTTTAGTGACATTAGATTCAAAGAACAAGCTCGTAGTCAAAGACACTAACATGGTCGTTGCAAAGCCAATTACTATGTAATACATGTAACTTATCTTGTACAAATACATGTAACCATCGCGTTGGACCCTAAAATAACAAAATATTATTTTAAAGTTAATTTTATAGGATATAATTTATATTTTTCCCGTGAGATATTTTACCGTGTTAGGCGTTAAAATTAATCATAATTTATCAAAAAAACTCACGTTGGTATTGTATTATAAGCATAAATATTGTTGTGGAATGAATCCGTCAAACATCCGTTTGTGTAAGTCGGCAAATTTGTCACTGGCGGTTTGGGTCCTCCCAGGCCCAAGACAAATGAAAACACGAGACCCGCTAAGAGGCCAATCGTAGCTCCCTAAACACAAATTATAGATAATTATAATTATAGATCATTATTTAAAATTATGTGAAAAAGTCAACAAAACACAGAAACACAAGAGCGTGGACACACGAAAATTAACTTGAAAACCCTAAACTAAAATCAAGCAAGCATTTTGACATTTTTTATGTAAGAAGATACTTATTTGTGCAAATATAATGGTCTGAATACCATAAATGAGATGGACCTAATCTAAGCTTTCGGTAGAGAATTTTATTTAGTTAATATTTCAATCCAGCCATTTTTCAAATTTATCAAAAGTTTTTCTTTATGATAAGAAAAATGGTTGAAAAACTGCAAAATTAACGGAAAATGGAATTTTAACAAATTTAATTACATTATTTTATAATAATTAATTTTTTTATTGTACAAATACTGAATTCTCAACAAAAAGAGGAGACAAAAAACATGTTAAGATTAGTTGTATTTAGATGTAAAATGCTGCCGAAAATTAATCTTCCAGAAAAATATGGTCAATGCTAATTTGGTAAACCAAATAAGAAAGGGATGTTTCGATTAATTAATCAATGAAAGGGTACACAAAGAGAATTTTTGCAAATTATACTACAATCAGGAACAAACATTTAATATTACACAAGCTTAAAAAAAAAATGTATTTTATAATAGATTATTTACCTGTTGGTTTACATATGGTACGAATATGCCAATAGTAAATACTGCCAACATAGGCCCACCGATAATGCCTAATATTGTCATGGAAGCTTGCAGTAAAGGTCCTAAGTAACGTGCACAGAATGCCAACGCTACTGACAGTATTCCGTATATGATCACCAGCAATTTCAGCCACAGAACACGTTTCTTGTCGGCAATTTCGTTGCTCGCCAGTGGCTAAAACATTGTTGTAATATAAAAAATATGCGAATTTCGAATAATAATAAAAATTATGTATTCTGTGGCGCATAAACCACGAAGAGGGAAAAAATAATATTATAGAATACTTATCCACAATTATACCTAACCATAAAATAGCATCTAGTACGTTTATTTATTTTTCTTTGAATTTAAATTGTACTCGTACCTATATATTATCCTTTTTCTATATTTTATGGTAGTTTCATCTTTATTTACATATAAACTAAATAAAATACGCGATGTTGTATATACTTATGTATTTAAAAATGCAACAAACACGTTATCAGCAATTAGTATTATTTTATTGCCTACCGCCTGCGTATTGAAATTATTTTGTGGATTATTATTCACCGATTGATAAATATTCGGTAAATAAAATCAATTAATTCAGCTCATCAATCGTTTCAATATTACATATGTTTTATCAAAACAGTCAAAGATAAATAAATTGTGTGTTCAAATATTACTATGATGTAATCTTCCATCGTAACGACAGCTAGGGAGTTCAGAGATGCGGAAATTGAACACAACGTGGATGAGCACACACCAGCCAAGAAGAGCCCGGTCAATCCGGACGTCCGTCCCATCGTATCCAACACGAACAGCGACATCAGTTGATCTCCGCTTGATATTCGACCCGCCCTATATATACAGACACGCGCACGCAGAATCGTTTTTTTTAGAAAATCCGTTTGTTTTTTAACTGGATCGCGGATTCGCGTCATGTCACCCAGTACTTGATCGGGTCGCAGTTCCGGTACTTTGAGAATATGGCCAATCCCGAGAAGCACATAGACAGCGACAGGAACGCGGTAATCGGCCAGCTAAACCACAGCGTCTTGACCGCAGTACTGTAGTCCTTGGTAGTTAGGTAACGTTGCACCTGAACCTGGTTGGTAGCATATACCGAAACGTACGTGAATGCGCCACCCAACATCAGCGTCCACCAGGTGTGTCTGATTGTAGGATCGATCTGAAAACTGTATGAATCATAATGTTACAAAAACAAACAGATTACCAATAAAAATTATAATAATATATTATAGTAATTAGTAATTACTTGGAGAATTCTACACGACCGTGATCGTAAGCGATCTTCCAGATCTCTGATAAACCACCTACTTCGGCCGCAGCCACTCCGATGACGGCAAAAATTGATGCAAACATCAATATAGACTGAAACACACAAAACATATTATTATTCATTAGGTATTATACATAAATTCAATGTTATATTTTGCTTTTTTATTGTAATATTTATATTTTTTTAATTATATCTATACGTTAATAAAAGCGGCGTTATATAGGCGTTATAGGTGTTCATAAACACTTCTAATAAAAAATAATGTGAAATTCTCCATACATATTTTTACAATGTTGATTCATTGTTGGTTATACTAAATATATATATATACTAATTATAGTAATAGAGGATAAAATAATAAATTAATATTGAAACTTAGTAATTAAAAAATAGGGGTAGTAACAATTTAAATTATAGTTATTTCGAACTACACCAAGTGCTCAGAAAAATGAAAATAAAATCGTAGAAACTCAATCTCTACTGTTATCTATTCTAAAACATTAAGTAAATAATAATTTGAAAGTTTGAGTAAGTTAATCACTATATAGCTTCTGTGTATTTTATGTAAACAAATTACATTAAATCATTAGATGATATTCATAAGATTTATAAGCCTAACTAATAACTAACCCTTTATAAATAATAATAATGCTTTATTTATTATAAAATAAGATTTTAAAATATTCGACTGTTAGATAGCATAATAGTATTCGTTATTGAGGTAGGTTTATCAACTGACCTGAAACATATCAGTGACAATCACAGCTTTTATGCCACCAATTGTCGAGTAAAACGTGCACACGACACCGACAACTATCATTGATTCTATTGGTGACACGTCGGTGATAGCATTCAAAGCCAACGAAGACGCATACAGTAACAATGCAGTTCTTAAAATCGTCTGTACGCTAAAGGATAAAGATGCAATGGTTCTGATGTATTTCCCGAAACGTTCTTCTAAATACTGTAACAATAATATTATTAAAATTAGTAGTAAACTATGAAACCTTTGGCATGTTTCAAATTGTTAAGCAAACATACATCAAAATTCGTTTATTAAAATATTGTATCTGTCGACAGACGATAACTCGACTATAGTATAAAACAGTTATATTACTATAATAACAATTATTTTACTTCATCCAATAATAATAATAGATCCACGAGTACTTGTTCATTTTACAAAATTTATACACAAAAATGGCGGTTACGCTACAGTTCTTGAAAGAGCAAATTTGAAATTTAAATGAAAACAATTAACAATTAACAAATATATATGAAATAAAATAAATTCTTAAAATTATAAATAAAATAATTACTTATATATATTAGCTATACAAATATTTTTTTAATATCAAATGTCACTGTAACATTATTATACTGATTATCGCCAATGACGTCCAGTTTCATATCATCAATAAATCCGATGTTATATAATGTTAATTTTCTTCATATATTTATAACAGTTTTTTATATTTGATATAAATATAATAATTATGAAAATAGGTTGCAATTTATATGCATAATATTATATATATATATATATATTTATTATTTATATTATGTACATATAGGAAAAATTAAAATTTAATATTAGATGTAAAAGAATCGTTTAGGAAATTACATATTATAGTAGGCACGTCTTATTATAAAGGTAATAGAATATTTTATAGAATTTTTTAGCAATAATTATGTTGATATTGAACATTATTTTTATCCTTATCGTTATGAAATAATAATAAATATTAAACAATTGGTTTAATATATTACGTTACCTGATAGATTGATAAATATCCTAGATTATAAAAGACTGGAAGAAAAACGTAGGCAACAATTGGCGTACCGAAAATATTTGAAACATTTATGACCATAAACTGTGTACCTCGCAAATAATTTTCAGCGCTCAATCCAAACATGGATGTAGCACACATGAAACTGGACATCAAAGAAAACCCCACGGGTATAATAGATAATTGTCTGTCTCCAAGCATGTATTCCTATAAAAATAAAAATTAACGAATTTTTATATATTTGTATTATATAATCTTTCGTCTTATTAAAATCATAATAATATAAATTTATTAGAATGGTTAGCTAATATTGTTTTCCCAAACAATGAATGTTAAAAAAATGTTTGATTAAAATTATTTTGTTATCGATGTTATTTCGTGTTATTTGCCTACATTATTTTTTTTCCCAACTAAATTATTTGTTTACTATCAAAAGTCAAACTATAATACTATTTAAATATAAAACTGAGGAACTACATAACGTATTAGGAAAATGAAAATGAAAAATAACTAAACAATTATTTTTAGATTATAAATTATATATTATCATAAAAATGAAATATTTGATTCTATTAATTATACTATAATCTCATTAAAAAAAGTAAAATTGCATTTAGAAGCAATATTCTAGCAAAGAAAACGTTAAAATTATTATTATTATTAGTATAAATGTCTACTGTAATATTACGTATACATATACCCTATCAGTGAAAATTATTGTACTTTGAAATGTCTATTTTATTGTTTTAACTTAACAAAATATTTTACTTGTGTCGTTTTTTGTTTGCCACCCGTGAACCGGTAATACACACCGATCGCCGCAGATATGAATAATGTGACCAAAAGCACAGCATAATCGACCGCGGTTAGCGCCATGTATGTTAATATATTTGAAATTTAAAAAATTAATAGATAAAATAATATAAACACAAAATAACGAAAAATCGATGTAACATTACAATTAAATTTTGTTCAAAAATACTATATTATACCAAATTTTATCTTCACTAAAATTCACATTAGAGTTCGTAACGTATTATTATTGTATTGTATTCTTTAGTCGACACTATTTTATCGTATATTTTATCCCACTATACCTATCAAGGTACATTTAAATTATAGTTTGATTCTTCATTTATAACCTTATCACACACACGTTATCTCTTTCTCTCTCTTCCTCTCTTCTTTCATCACGGATTACATCGATAAAATGTATTTGATATTTTTGAGTGGTTTGATTATTATTACAAGTATTGAATCGTATTTTTTTAGATAATTTCACACAAACACACTCATTTATTACAACAGCTAAACGATATTTAAATAGGTCCACGTCATGTTATGTAATTAAGTTTACGCATTTGTTTATTTATAATACAATACGAACCGATCATTAATCGTTATATTATATTGTTATTTCGAAAAATCAAAAACATGTTTTATAAGTAATACAAATCATTCCAAAGATGCGCATTTTGGTTATATGTTTATATATTATGTTATAAATCTATTATATTTAAAAAAAAATGTTTTTGTAAACAATGTTACATAATATAATATAACGTTATATAAATTATTATAACAATTAAAACAAAATCAATACACGAATTAAAAAAAACTGTTGAAAACTGTTCCAAACAATCCAAACAGAATACAATAATGAAATAAACCGACATAAATATTCATCCTTGAAGGCGCATAATACTAATTCATTCGACAGCTGTTCATTATGTTACCTAATATACATAATACATATATATATAAGTCTACTGTTGTCGCAATATTATCATAAGCGAACGGTGATTTAATTAACACCTTAAGCGCATACATCATAATAAATATAATATTTTAATACATGTCTGATATCAAACTTGACTAGGTGTAGAAAAAAATAATTATACTACGCTAATAAAAATTTTAAAAAAGTAAATAAAATGATAATTATGCGACACTTGAACCGTGTAAAGCATGTGACGCTTGGGAATTAACAGCTGCTTTAATATTACCATAGATGTTATTATTCTTAATCTAAAAAAAATATTATAATTTGATAAAATAACATATAATTTTTTTCAATATGATATTAAAATAAACTAACCTACAATGTGAAATTAAAACGACGTTTAAATATTTGGTGTTATTTTTACTGCCCTTGTTTCATTTTAAATTATCAGGCCCATATACCTAAACTATAAGATTGTTAGTATAAAAAAAAGACATGTCGGTTTTATCATGTTTTTTTTGCAGATATAATGTCTCGACAAAAAATAACGATTCGGTAAACTTTGTGATGTTCGTGTCGTCGGTTACGGTTGCGAACTATTGATCCTGTTTCATCTGCCGAGAAACTTTTTTTCTTGTACAAGGTCATAAATAATGTCTAAATACGAAATTTCGCTCGATATCGGCATTGTCCGAAATAAAAGTTAATATATAAATTGAAAAGTAACTCGGGGAAAGAGGATTTCAATTTTATATACGTCCTTGTTATAACTATATCAAAATATTCCTTTTAAATTTAAATTATTTTAAAAAGAAATTTAAAAATATATAATTTTGATTTAAACTCAAACATACGATTATTTCAGATCATAAAAAATAAGTACGATAAACTTCAATAATTGCTCATAAATTTTATTATTAGGTACTTATAATATTTGCTTGGTGTACCTTTACATTTACATTCGTTATTGTTTGAACATAATATACTTAAATATTTGCATAATATAAAAATAAACCTATATTATATATTTGAATAAACCAATTCTGCATATTATGTTCGGGATTTCTTCCGTTTTAGAAAGAAAATTGGTAGATAAACTTTAAAGAATTCCTTAATATTTGTATATTTTCATCGAAACTTTTTAACAAGGTTGATTTACACTTAATGTACACACTGTATACGTTTGTGTAAAATATTCTGAGGTAAACGTAGAAATTATTATAAGCAATTTTTCTTCGATTTGATAGTTTGTCAAGACTCTGGCGGATTTTTGTTCTTAAATTACAATCGATATTCGATTCAAATAATTCCGGATGTGATGACCTGGACTTCGGAACTTAGGCATGTTGGACTCAAATCCGGTCGATTTACATAATATGAAATAATAATATATAAAACAGAATACCTATACGGTTACTCAAGAGCCGACATACACCCGCAATTTTTATATTAATCATCAGGTAATTAAATTGACCTTAATTTCGTACTCGTTTTTAAATTTGATTTATTGTAAAAAGATAACCCGCATGTGTCATATTATAACATAATATATATATATAATATTAACGAGACACACTGAACGCCGTTTATATAATCTCGTTTGTACACCGCATACTGGTCAATTTGTATTAAATAAATGTTGTCCCGTGACGTTTTAAAACATTTATTTATTTTTCACAATTATTTGTTATATTAATATACGAAATGACAAGATAAATTTAAAGTCATAATTTAGGATTTTAAGTATTTTTAAAAAATGTTCGACCATTTCCATTATGTAATATATAAATATAAAGTACATTTATAGTTAAATATCAGAAAAATGATCATTATTTCAATATAATATATATTGTTTTTTCTTAACATGTTAAAAATGTAAAACCAAATTCATAATAAAATATTTTAATTATTAATGTATAAAAAAAAAATATTTATTTCATTACCTACTTCTCATATCGAGTATTCATCATTTTCAATAATATTATATACAAATAGGTAGGTTCATTGTACATTTGAAGGTTGAAAATTTATTAATATAAATATCAATAATCAATCATTAAAATAATTATTATTCTAAAGTTTAACCAAAATTTAAAACTTCTAGAGAATAATTTTGATGTCAAATAATAAATTCCACAACTCAACGTCTCAACGTACACCTTTAAAATCAAATATATTATTAAATATAATCAGGGAATCAAAACGGGGTTGAACCTAGTTTCGAAAACCGAGTAACCCGGGAAAAATTCGACCCCGGTTTCAACCCGTAAAATGAAATCCTATGAAAAATAGAACCCGGTTTTAACCCGAAACCCAAATAAAAATAAAATCCAGTTGTAACCCGAAAACCGAAAAAGTTTTGTTATTTTTGTATTTAAATTTTGAAGCATCAATATTCATAATTGAAATATTTAATATCTATTAGAATTTATTATTGAACTGCTTTAATTTACAATTTGTATGTTTATGTGGATATTTCAATAATTTGGACTGTTCAGTAGCTAATTTGCAATAAAAATAGTAATTTTAATGAATTAAAATTTAAATAATAATGATACCCAGTTTTAACCCAAAAAACGAAATCCAAATAAATATAAAACCCGATATTAACCCAAAAACCGAAACACAAAATTCCTAAAATCCAGTTTGAACTCGGAATTCGAAACCCGAAAATATTTAACCCATTTTGATTCCTTGAATATAATATTATGTATTGTAAAAATATTATTTGACATAAAATATAAAACAGTTAAGTAAATACTCTTAATTTTAATTTATCATATTATTAATAATACTCGTATTTCTATTATAATTTACATGGTGACTTATAGATTCTGATTTAAGCGAGTAATGTACTTTTATAGTTTTACAATGATGCTTTATTTTTCTTATGACTATATAGACACTATTTCAGGTAGAAATAATGGTCCGTTTACCACAAATAGAGTATGCTTTCAGTAGAAAATTTCATCTAGTTGATATTTTATTATTAGGTTATTTTTCGAATTTTTCAATAGTTTTCTAATGAAACAGAAAAAAAATTCTGGGAATCTACATTTTTGATTGATAATTAATTTGTTTATTACATATTATTTGGTTAATAATGGAAATTATTTTATAAAAATAAATATTTTCAGTATGTCTGACTGAACTTCGCTTATGATCATTTTTTCGAATGCATTATCGCATTATTAAATTGCATTTAAATCTTAATATTATAATATAACACAATATCATTCCACAACTCTTTAACATCTCCAAGGACCGAAGGGACGAAGGAGGATAGTCCAGAACCAGTGACTTACTAGATTTTTTAGATATTAAATGCTATAAATATATAGTATAAAATAAATATATAGAATGCGAATTGCATAATTATTTAAAAATTTTTTTTAAAACAAACAACACCGGTTACTGTAATCCATTTTATAACACCTTATGCGCATAAGGTTTAACATATGCACATTAATATTCTATTTTGTCGGGTCGTGTACTCACGTGACACAACAACTCTTATATTATTGTACGAGTAAAATTCATCATTGCTCTCCATAAAACATTCCATAACCACATTAACGACTAAATGCAATTATATCATATTATAAAATATTAAAAATAGAATTATAAACTAGCACAACGTGTTAAATTACTATTATAAAAAAATACAATTTTAAATTTGTTACCAAATAATGCTAATAAAACAAATAAAATATAAAACATTCCCCCCTCCCCTAAAAAAAAAAAAACATACAGCTATACTTATCTAAATAGATAAAACAACGCATAAACAGTGTTATTAAATTCAAAACTATTTGTACACTAACTATTATAAATTACAATAAAGTAATCTATACCATGCAATGTCATATTATATATTTACGTGTATCATATCATTTAATATTATATTTCAAACATAATCAATAAAATATGTATATTAATATTTTCTTAATTTAAAAATCGTTATTCCCATTAAATAATCTAATTAAAAAAAATTAACTTGAATAATAACTATAAATTTGCACGATTATTTAAGTCGTCGGTTGTAGAATTTATAATAATTATTATTCACAATCTGTATAAAATAAACAAACAATATAAAATGAACAATAAACTAGATGTGAGAACGAGATAAAAAGGTCCATTGACGCTACTTGAAAATAAAATAAAATAATAATAGTGTATTAATAATATTAGTTTCTAGGATTAATATATTTATATAATATAATCATTAATCACAAACATGATTTTAAAGTTTAAACCTAATAAATTATGTCACAGATTTAACTAGATCAATTGTTTATGGATCTAATATAATTGGTAGTTATTAGTGATAACAATAAGCTAATTGTTTAATAAATTTCAAATATCTCAACTTTATTTTAATTCTACAATCTGATTTATACTGCGATGTTCTATTAAACACCGATACCTTAAAATGCTTCTGAAATTTACAACAAGATTTATATAGATATAATTATTTATTTATGATTTATATATATAATATTGTTCTTATACACAAAAAAATAAAACAAATGCGTACATTTTATAGTTTAATTTCATAAGTTTGTGTACAATAATACACTGTGCAAATCTTTTAGTATTGCAGGAATACAAGACACATAAGTATATTTATTACATTATATTGCCTATATAATATTATACTGCATATGATATTTATTTTTGACCATGTTTTAATCGTTTTATGGATTTTAAAATACAATATTTACTGTTGGCCCTACGCCGTGAAATATAATATTACACTGAAGAGGTTTATTAATTTTCCAAATTATAAACTTTTATTTATTAAATATAAAATAAATATCTTATACTTTAACATGATATTTACTAATTGACTACCGTCAAATATGTCTATGCTGTTTAATTCATTTTTAGATATTGTGCATTTGTAGATGAAGTTTCAACACAACCAATCGGATCATTATCAATTTAACTAATATTATTTTAATTACAAAATACTTCATTAGTGAGAATAAAAATGTTCAATTGTTCATTAAAACTTTAAAACTTATAATGTTTTGTTCAGTTTCTTACTTTCTTCTACTATTATAACACCAGTACTTTTTAGTTGTTCTACTTCTAATGTTCTATATTACGTATTGTACATTACTAACACCATCACCCAAAACTCATGTATTATTTGAACTACTGGCAGATTCTTCTACTGTTTTTCTTTTGGATTTTTTATGACACTCACACAACAGTGGTGATTGAATTTGAACAATTGGTACTCGATAATACCGTTATATATTTCATATTTGTAATGGTTTTATATTACTAATATATCTAGCTTGTTAGATAACGGAAATCGTACATATACAAAATTAGTATACATGATTATATAACACAAATATCATTAATTATATTTAAATATTTTCTATAAATAATTCACAAAAAAACAAACATATACAACATATATAAGCATTTAAAGGTTAAGTTATGGTAACTATGGGTACATAGTAATATAGTACATACTATATAATACGTATGAATTCTATTTGAAGGAAATATTTTGAAACAATAGGCAGTACTTTAAAAAATATTACCCTCAAAGAGAAAACTATATTTTACTCAAGAACTGCATTTCCACTCTGCAGTAAAAACTTTCCACTTGAATAGTTTTTGAACTTCTATTAAATCGTTATAATATTTTTTGAATAAAATCGGAAAGGCTTTTAATTATATTAGTAAATAACAGTTGGCGGACCCATGGCTAACCCAAAATCACTTAAGACGCGTTTTGAGACTTATTACAGTGAATATAACTGCAATGATCAACTGATACCGTGATTTTTTTTCTTCCCGCGTATAATTTATTTAACACGTTTTCATTCTGCCATAAGACCTTTTTCTCCTAATTCTTACTGATTTAATCGTTTTGTGGCAACTCACTTTAGTGTTCGTGCACAAAAACTATAACATATTGTTTATCTATAGCAAGAAAGGAATCCCAAAACGTAAATTTGAACGCCGAAAGAAATAAGCAGTTTTGTACAAAGATAATCCGTAATTTATCTAGATAAGATAAATAGATAGCACGTAATTTTTTTATCTAGATAAAAACACAAATAATTAGTATTTAATATTGTAGATCCAACGTTCGTACTCGGTATAAACCATAGTTGTTATTATAATGATTAGTTTGTAAATATTATTATTATTAATTATAAACTATCTGATGGTCCAGTTAAAACAGTTTAAAATAATTTTGTGTCAACATTTTTTAAATCATTGATTGAATAATTATCTAGATGATTATTTTTAGATAGCCTATTTATTTATCTAGATAAGATAAAAAGATAACTATATTTTATCTAGATAACGCACAACACTGGAAATAAGTGCGTGTATACGATGCTCCGGGTGGTGGTTGATAGTAAGGTGAGTAGAGATAGGAATGAGTTACGCGTTCTATTTAACTTGGATTCACTGTGTGTAGATAAACCACATTATCGTATATTGTGCCAGTCCCTGCCAGCCATTACGTGAGAGAATCGATGACGTGCGTCAAAATGTGCGTTGATACCGGCGAGGTTGGCAATAAAAAAAAATTTAAAAAATCATAATAAATAAAATATGACTATATATAGATACTTTATAGTTTTTATTTGACCTTAACTGGTAAAAATAAAGTGAAACAAGTATCCCAAAGTCGTTTTCCAAAATTATTAGTCTACACAACTACAAAAGCGTAAAATTCATTTCAGTGGGTATAAATATACGTAAAACACTATAAAAAATAATCATTTATAAATGTGGTGAAAATATTATAACCGAAACATCATATAATTATCATATCATAAATGTTTTTTTATAGAATAAACATAACATTTTTAAAAGAAACATCGATGATAATAACAAACCGCAATAAGTTCGAAGATAAAAAACGAGAAAGATTAAATTATAAATTCATATAATTTATTTTATATTGTATATTAATTAATAATGCAATTATGTACTTTTGGATGAATATTTTATTTATTTGACGTTTTGCCGGAAATAATTTTAAAATGTCGAAAAGTGTTATATACTATTCAAAATCGTGCACAACAGGATTATTTCGATGAAATTGAACGATTTTTGCTGACATTTCATTGCTATGCTTGGTCACTTTGCCAATTTGTAGCTAACAACGTTTGATGATTTATTTTATCGAATAAAAATAGCCAGTTTCCGATATGTTATATACAAAATGTAGTATTTGAAGTTTTGGACTGTATTCGAACACAAAACAAACTATTATAATTACTTTTTAATAATAGATTTTTTAAATTTATTGGTAAGTAAATCATAAAACACTCAAAAAAGTTTATTATTTAGACACATTTTCATGATAAACTTACTTTTAGTCATGTAGTCATATGTCTGTGGACTTTCAGAACATCCATCCAAACAGAGTATTATAATATTATTGTCTTCACATCAGAGTCTATTTAGAGCCATATAACACAAAAGGATTATGTAAAATTGAAATATAATATTTGTGGATATTTAAGATTAAATATTACAACTATATAGTATCTACAAGGTAACTTTATAAGAAAAAAAGAGACGCATTGCATCAAGATAATATATTGATGAAAACTATAAAATAAGAAGTTTATTATTCTCTAAAGCAAAAGTTTATAACACCAAATACATAATATTTCAACCATTAAAATATATCTAATATATAATAATTATACTAAATTAAATTAAATGTCATATCTAATGGAAATGTCACAAAATAATGATTATTTTTATATAGACACATACATACGCGCGCGCGAGCGTGTTCAATTTTTCTTATACATCAACAAATATATAATACTCATATATATTATAGTAAGCATGATAAAATATTTTTATACAGGTAATTGAAAAGTATTTTCAATTATATAATTTTTTATTAAAACAATAATTATAGTTCTGAATTGCTGATACTTAATATATGAATTTAATTTCGTACGTAGAAAAACATTTTATTAGGTATGGTTTTTTTTTAAATTAACAAATAATTTTTTAAACGCCCATTAGCATTAATTAAAATAGTAATATGTGATAATAAACAAATTATCACTTATTTTGAAAACTATAATAGCACATATTCCTGCGAAATGTTTAACTGTATAATATAAAATTCGAACTGGCTATAATTTGTATAATCAATAAAAAAAAGAATAAAAAGTTTTACAATTTTTTTTACAAAACGCTGTTCTGGAAATAGTCCATTAATCGTTAGTTATGTATATAATGACGGAAGAATAAGTATAACTTGCACGCTTTTATTTTCCAGGGGCAGGAAACGAATATATATATATATATATGATAATTATATCCATATGTATTGAAATCGATATTTAAAATGAACGTCATAAAATATGATGAATATCAATTATTTTAACGACTCATTTCTTCGTGTATTATTTTAAAATAATATTTCAATATAACTAATATTTCGATGTGGTAATAAACTTCAGTAATAAATTGTATATTTATAAATTTTAATACATAAAAATGTTCGTCACAAACATGTATTATTATTATTATTATTTTTTTTGCCTCGGTTCAGACCTTGGTGTGCCTTGCAGTACTCCGAGGTAATTATTTTTAGACTAGTTGTGTTGTCTATATAATAAATAGTTGATTTAGAATAACTCAATTTTATTATAAATACAAGAATGTTTCATCGTATCGGTGTTAATAGTAAAGGTACGGTCGTAGGATCTTAAAATATTTACATTAGAGAACACACATGTGTAGACTTTGGTCATCTTAGTATCTTATACGTAGAGTTTTCAAATAATTACCAAACATATTATTAAAAATAATACTTATTATTAAAGCTCAGGACTTATATTATATAAAAGCAGCAAAATATACAATCAAAGTTTTTAATATATGTATGAGAATATACACAAAATAATGTTATATAGATATGCTTACAAATAAAACATACTAAATAGAAATATTAATTATTTAATTACACAATACAAATTTATTTAAATATCCACCAAAAACAAATCATTAATTGATGCTAAAAAACAAAAAAATATGTAATAAAAGTTTTTAAAAATCAAAATGTATATAATTACCAAAAAAATTTAATTTGCCCGCACGACACTGTCGACAGTAATAATAACGACAGTAATGCTAGTAATAGCATGCAAGTTCACACAGGTCATAATAATAATAATAATAATAATAATAATAATAAGAAGAAGAAGAAATATATCACGGAAAATTTTATTTAGCAAAATATTTACCACCTAAATTTCATAAATTAACAAATTATGCAACCTAAAGGAATTAACTAATAAAGTGAAACAAATTTATCAAACCTTGAACATAGTATTCAATATCAATTTATGTTTAACTTTATTAATTATTGAATAAAATACAAATATTTATAATAATAAACAAAAACATATTTTATGTAAACAAATGCATGATTTTTAGAAGATTTTCGAGTTTTTCAAATAAAAAAATATGCTTTTACACATTCAACTGAGTAATTCTTATATGCTTAATAAAAATTAAATATTACTTGTACGTTTTACTGCATTATAGACATTAAAACTTTGTTATCTAACCAGTTTTAAAATTAAATAACTAAATATTTATCTACACAAGATAAAGATAAAAAATCTCAATTTTATCTAGATAAAGATAAAGATAATACATTTTTTATCTAGATACGTAAATAACAGATAATTATTTTTTAACTAAATAAATTAGCTTTTACTCTAATTTTTTAAAAATGTAATTTTGATACCTAATGTATCAATTTATTTCCAATATTTTCAGTAGTACCATTGTTTATAGAATAGACATTCTATAATCAATGCTCACAACATACTGATGGTATAAGCCATGAAGAAAGAAACTATTGTTGACTATTGTTTGTTGTTTACGCTCGCGCATGAACATTATAATAAATTATTTTTAAGACATTATTTTAGACAATTCTTTTATCTGGATAATGATTTTTAGATAATAGATAACAACATTTTTATCTAGATATAGGTAAAGATAAATTAATTTTAATTTATCTAGATAAAATAATAAATTGACTGTTTTTATTTAGATAAGTTATCTAGATATTTCCCAACACTGCATCTTACTATGGTTTTTAGATGATGATCAACGATTAATATAATAAAAAATGTATACCTTGGTTATACTTGGTTATAAAAAAACGCTGTTATAAACAAAACATGCAACCGGATACACGGTTTAGGAACATATTTTGCTTTTGTGTACTTTAATTGCTTCTAGCTCACACCAAGTTCACTCACTACTATCTTTTTATTATAATCCAGAATTCCGTATACAATTTTCTTTCACGATTTCTATTCAACGCTCAATATGATGACCTATATCTGTAAATTGTTATGGCGATTAGGTCTCGACTACTTTTTCAGCTAAAATCTACCTATTTTTCTAGAATCAAGATCGATCGATATCATCGTGAAGCAATAAAAGTTCTGAAAATTAATTTGGACTCAGTATGAAATCTGTTCGAGATCAGCCAGGCTACGAGTATGTTTTGAAATTGTATTCTTTTACAACCTAAATTTTATTTAATTATTCTTTCCGATTTTACAAATATCATCTTGTTAAACCATGTTCATTTGTAACAATATAAAATGATTAAATCATATTTACTAAAAAAATTGATTAATGCATTTAATACTGTAATGGTAATAATTAACGTAGCATTTTCAACAACGAGATCACGAAAGTAAACTTCACATAATATTAAAATAATATTTTATTCGATTTCATCCCAATTTAAATTGTAATTACAATTTGTATCAAAATCATATTTTTGTTCATATACTCGTATATATTATACACCTAAAAATAATAATTTTATCAGCGTATAATTTATTTTATACTAATTACCTAGTAAAATTATAAAAGTTAAAATACAAAAATTAACTTATTTTCGTACATTAATGTAGGTGTGGATTTTAGTTTCATTAGTTATCTAAAACTTTTAATTATGGAATTTAGCTGTTACCAAGTTTAATACAAAATGACAGTTTTAGTTCAGGCACTTAGTGTTATTACTTACACTAAAATATATTGTCAATTAAGTACGTCTTAGTGAGTAATTCACAAGCATCCCGTTGATCCGATTCGCCATCCCTGCGTCTCTATATTTGACCATAGCATTTTAAACCGTATATTCCGTATATTAAATTATAATTATATATATATAGTCCATAAATATGATTACAAAACATAAATTACCTAATATCTATCTATATTTACCCGGTTGAATTGACTATTTGTAATATTAACAATTATGTTAGTTTCAATGTTAGATCGATATAATTATATTCAATTTACTATGGTGACAAATCTCATTATGTATAATATAATAATATATTATTATTGATTAGTTGGTCTATATTTTTAAAAATCCATAAAGATTAATAAATACAACTTTTTGGTTGAGAAAATATATTACGACTTTAATGATAATAATCTTGTAATATAAATTCAGAAATTTAAATTCAAACCAATTTTAATAATTATACTAATTTGTTTGCCGAAACTGTGTTTCGAAACTCAAAAAACAGTAAAATCGAAAAATTTTCAAAATAGTTATTTGCTTTTTAACTACTTTCTTGGGTTTATTAAATTTTTTTTTATTAATTTTACATATTAATCTTAATGAAAAACAAATATTTTAATTATTTTAATAATATTATTATGATGTCCATATATTTTAATGAAAATTTTGTATACATTTTTTTAATTTGCTGATTACAAACTACAATTAGGTACTACTTAAACAATATAAAAGTAAAAATAACGTTAATATTATTAAAATTTATTTTCCTAGTTTTAATATATTTAATTATATTTTTACCTGAAATTAATGAAAATTGCCTATTACCAATTAAAATAAAATGTACAGTCAATCGAAAAGTTATTTGAAATTTTAAACATATAAAATTGAGCTAATAATTTCGGTAATTTTGTAACGGCTATTATTACAAAAGTTAAGTGCATCGATTAAGTAAAAAATAATATATTATTATCGTTAAAAACTGAATCGACTAAAACCTAAGTATTGTTAATATTAAGTGAGATTTTATAAATTAATTGTACATAGGTATAATATTATATAAAAAGGCTAATAAAATATATTCATTTATTTAAAGAAAATATTATTTCTTCGTTAAAATTATGTAAAACTAAGCAGTGGAAAGATAATAAATAATATGACTTATAAAATACATTTAAATTTATAGATTTAAAATAAAACTTTATGTTGACCGATAGAATTCAATTAAGTTGGAATTCTTAAACAAATATACCTATGAAAAACGTGGATTTATTACAATAATTTTTCAGTCCGTTTCCGGTCTAATATTTAAAATTTAAAATAATTATTCCTGTCTAATAATAATAACATTTAAAGACCGAACATCAATCAAAAATATCGATTAAGACGAAATTAATTTTTGATGATCGTAAATAATAACTTTTCAACTAATTGCCGTCATTGTTCATGTCGGGAAGAATAGTTTTCAATACTTAAACTCTCTCAACAAAACTACAAATTGTCGTCGTAAATTGTTTTGGTTTTTCAGAGACCAGTCTGCGTAAGTAACTCGTATATTTCATATTTTCGAAAAGTTATGTAACGTTTAAAACGCATGCCTATGTGCTGTACATGGTGAAATATGAAGGGGAAGGACAAAGAAAAAGTATTTCCATTTGTCACAACTGCAATTTCACTATGATAAGGTTTTTTTTATTGCGTATGTGTTACCGTAGTTTTTTTCGCGCCCTCTTTGTCACAATACTATCATTTCACTCGTCCAATGTGTATGACATTGGAATATAATTAATTTCTAATAGACACAAGACGTAAACGTATCGAGTGATATATGTTCACTCGTATCAGGATTTTTAACGATGATGACTTATGGTGTCCTCCCTACCTCGTCCCACACGCGTCATATCGACACGGTAGGTCGCAATTGATCAAACCGTCTCGCGTATGCGGGCGCGGCCGCGGAAACGGGAGGACACGGCGCTACGGCAGACGTGTTCCCTCCAAACCGGAGGGGAGGCAAACGAGACCACCCTTAAGCCGCGTGAAGGGTAGTAGAATTGATATTTTGGCGGCGGCATATAATACACGCGGGCGCGCGCACGCGCTTTTCGTACGTCCCGGCGTGGGTCGCCTGTATATTATACATCAGTGTGTGATGCGCGAGATGGTTTAGGACGTTGCGCTTCCACTGCGGTGCCGGTTGCGTAAAGTAAGTATAATATTATGTAAACGATCACTAGATCCAACGTGAGGCGACGAGCGCATGCGCGTAGCGTATAGACATACTACAATAGGATATACTTATTTACGGTATAAAATATAACTGGTACCACCGTCGTGTGTAGTTATTTACGATTGTGTGTGTGTGTTTGTGTGTGTGTGCGTGTGCGCAAATCGATCGTTATATCTATATATATATATATATTTTTACGTGTATACATATGTATGCGTGTGCGAAACGGCGTCGACGATAGGAGTAATAGCGCGCGAAGGGGCCAAAAGTGGGGCGGGCGGGAATGGACACGCGAAGGGATCAAAAGGACGGGCGAAAAACGGAACGCGGGGCGGGAGTGACGACGACCTGGTGGTAAATGCGCGCAAACGCCAGCCGCGCCGAGGCCACCCGGCGGCACGTCAGCGTCATCGGCAGCACCAGCAACGGCTGACAGTAGTCGACCGGTGGACGCGTCCCGTGTGTTCGGTGTGTGTCTACGTGTTATAAATATTTAAAAATATACATATATATATATACACACGGTAAGGACGTGCGTACTCGGTAGTTTGTACACTGCGTCACCACCGTGTTCCGCCGCACGTTTCTACCCATCATCAACCCTGACGGACACGGAAAATATCCGTTTTCCACCGTCATCGTCGCGACAGCGGTATAGCGATAATTATATTATAATCGTGATTGTTATTATACCGCGGTAGTGTTATACGGGCGCGTATTTATATTATAAACACTATTGCTGTTGTAGTTGTTCTAAATGCTGTTGTTAGTATTAATTAAAAACGTTCGCTAAAATATATATATACATCCACTGGTAGGGCGTCACCGACCATAACCAAAGTGCACCGCAATGACGCCCGCCATGAATTCAACGACTTTGGTACGTATAAAACATTAAAATCATATCAGTTTTTGTTTGTCTCCAAATTGCCGTTCTTCTCTGTAAACCCTTTCAGTCCCACCAATTGCAATCTTTCCGACTCTCCCGTATCTCAGCAAATATTCCTTTTTTCGTATTAGGACCGTTATCAATAAAAATTATTCCCCAGATTCTTATTCGTAAACTACTTGTAATTGTGTTGAAAATTAAATAAACATTTTAACATGATATTATACATGTTCTCTTTTTTTTTTCTTTTTTTTTAATAATATTCGTATAACTAAATATATTAAATTATTATGATACGCTTGTCTGAAAACCGACAAATCTCGCGACGGCCGTTTATCGTCATCACAGCGAAGGGATGGATGACCTACATAACGGTGTTATAGTTTCCCCCTCCTGACGTTGTTTTACTTCGTACGCGATTTCTCGTGCCTGTACTGTAGACGTTCGCATCGAATCGTTAAGTTTTTATTGTAATAAAGAAAAAGAAACTTGAAAATTAAAATTACGTCACACCGAGAATACATATTTTTTGAAAATTGTTCTCTGTCCGGGTAAAATAAAAAGATTAAATCCTTATTTTTAATTTTAAAAAACCACCGTACACAATTTGTTTGAATTTTATGCTAGACGTGCTAGACGTTGAGATCTTTAAATTAATATACAAATATAAAGTATAATAACAACTTATTTTCCGCTACATACTTAACGTTATACGACATAAATTTTAATTTGTAAAATTATGTGATAATATTAACATAGTACAATTAATTACTACTATAATAGTACTTGCTTAAATAAAATATTACTTTAATTTGAATACTTAACTATTAAACTATTAATTAATGTATGTACATTTCTAAAACATAAATCTCTACGTATTTAAAGACAATAATTGTACACCTTATATGGCCTTTATTTCTACTGGTTCCAGCAAAACATGCTACAAACGACAATTGCGAAATGAACTAAATTGAAATATTTAGTGTTTATAATGTTAATAAACATATTTCCAACTTGTGTGATCTAGGAAGTTCACTTTAAAAACTTTTACATAGGTGAAGTTGCCTTCATTTTAACATTAAAGATTATTTAAGACAGCAGACAAGAAATAGATAATTTAAAAATACTAACATATTATGGTAACAATTATATTCAAACTAAGAAAATATACTAAATTTTAAGTATACATTAAAAAACTCATGTTGTACCTAATTAAATATTAACGTGGTATATTATATGACTATGTAAGTAAATAGAAAATACGATCTATATTCTATGCAATAAATAATTCTATAAAGTATAAAAACAAAACTTAATGATTTTATAAAAAAAATTTTAAAAAGTTTGATTTCTTATTTAAAAGAAAATGATTCTCGAAAACTGTATAAATTTTCATAGTACGTCATATATTGCAACTAGATATATTTATATTTATACATATATAATTAGATGAAATAATATTGTTCTTAAAAACATAAAAACCTATATTTCTACCGAATTGTAATAATATTATCTAAACGAGTTATTTACTCAAATACGATAAAACTATTATAAGGAAAATTCAATAATAGTTCACACAATAGCATAACAACTGCTAAATCAGAAACACAGTGGGTTAGATTGTATAAAATTAACATTTTGAGTCACTAAACGAAAATACGTGTTTGAAAACACTATTGGCTTATGCAATTGGATTTTCCACTCATCGAGTGAATATAATTCAACCCTAAGGGCGAAAACATGTATTCTATAATATATGCCATTAGACAATGCTTTTATTAAGAATTAAATTAAATTTTTTTGATAAAATCCTGAAAGAAACAAGACGTATCATACATAAAATATTATTATTGAATTATGAGGCTTCGAATAAATAGCTAATATATATTGAAATTATTTCACTTTAATTTAAAACCATTTCTATTAAAATCAAATAAATGTGTTCAATATGTCAACATTATAAACTACCACACTATATTACTAATTTAGTTTAAAAACTATTTAAAAAACTATTACGAATAATATTTTTATAATGACATTTTAAATAAAACATACGAATAATATCCTATATACTCGTACTCACCTGAGCTTTAATATCTAAAATATAGAAATAATACAATAAACGTTCGTTTTTCCTAGTGATATTTTTCGAAAACTGATATAAAATAACTTATTTTATATATTATATGTTCAAAATAATGCCTCTCTTGATGAATGAAATATTGTCACCTAACTTAACATCCCCCTTGACAAAATCCTAAATATTCCACTGTATCAATAAGTTGATGAAATGACGAAAACATCAATATAAAATAGAAAATGTAATATAAATCTATGAATTATTTTGTTTTATAATAAAAATGTGTTTAATATGATATTTTATTCCTATAAGCATATAAGTTCGTATATCTTTGAATAAATAGTATATAATATATGTTAGTATTAAATTGTAACCCCAACGCCATAAAAAAAAAATATATTTATATTTCTTAGTTGCGTCACTACAGTAAGCGATGTAGTACATATAAATATATATATAATATAATATATATTATATATATCCAGTGGCGCATTTAAGGGGAGAGTGAATAGGGCGAATGGTCCCGTCAGAAAAATTTGAAGGATGGTAAATTTAGTATTTAGTTTACAATGGTGGGTGGGGGTTTATAAAATTACGTCACAGAGCTGAAAACATCTAAATGCGCTACTGTATATATCATATGAAGTTAAAGTATTGTTTTTTATACAGTATTTTATATATAATTATGGCCACATAAATATAATATATAATAGGTACTGTGTTCTATTAATGCGTTACACATTTTTTTCAAATTACACTATGTCAGAATATAACAAATAAAATATTATCCACATATATATATATAATATATTTATAATTTATTATATAAATAATGAACGATTTACGCGCATTCGCTAATGATACCTTTACCTAAATATAACAAATTTGGGTTTTTTATCGATTTTTCTGATCTTATTTGTTACCTCATCGATTAGCGAAACGAGAAATGTACTGGTTTTAAAATAATTTGTTTTTTATGTCAGAAAGCATGATTTCAAATAGAAAAAATAGACCATTGTCCGATTACTACAAATAAGGTATGTTTTCGGTAGCAAATTGCATTTAGTTGTTATTTTATTTAACTCATTTTTCAAATTGTTCCAAAGTTTTTCCTTGTGAAAAGAAAAATTATCAAAACACAGCAAAATTCATGGAAATCGTAATTTTGACGAAATTTATTTTATACTTTCATGATAACTAATGTAATTTTGAACGTATGGACTTGTAAATTTTTTTGAGTTTTCTTATTGATAGTTTACACATGTTTCCCCATTTTGGAATGGATTATCAGTTTATTATATTGAGGTTCGCTCAGAATTGTATATTCAAATGCAATATCATTGCATTCAAATCTCAATTATAATAAACCACTAATTTCTCCGAGGACTGAAGGGACGTTGAAATCGACCATCCTATTTTTTATTTAGATTAATAAAAAAAAAAAATTTTAATGAGCAAAATTAATTGTTCAAATTATATTATAGTCGGACGCCCACTAATGCAGTGGGATTATAATACAATGAGTGTGCTGTTTTATTTTGTTTTATTTTTTGTAATTGAAAATCATATATTAATATATGGTTATCCACACTGATACGGTTCAGTAGTGGCGAGCTCGCGGTGCCGACGAAGCGCATTGCTTGAATCGGTCACTAGCGGTGTTTTTTTTCGCCGCAAAGAGGTTTTCAAAACTTAAAAATCGAAATTGTATTTGTATAAATCTATATATTTATCGAATCATTTTATTGTCGTTTGTCCGTATCATATTCGACCATTAAAATTAATACGATTTAATAAATAAAAACACATCATAATAAAAGTAAAACACGCAACGATGGCAGCATACGATAGCAAAAAACCATAATTACGCCTAATCTAATTTCCGAATAATTTACAACAAAATGGTTATTATATAATTTTTTAAAAATAATTTACAATACAGAATAGAAAATTGTTGACTTTTCTTCTTTTATAACATTTTTTCAAAACTAGTAATATAATTTATGATGTTCAACGCTCTCAAAATGTCAAACCATTTTTTTTTTCGTTTGAATTAATGTGTTCATTAATTAGATTGATTTGTTTCGTCTAAATACGACAAAGCATATTTAATTGTAGTTAAATTAAATATCATTTAATCTCTAATAATCGAATACAAATTGTTTTTTTATCTAATACCCGGATATCGGGATACGTAGTTTACAGAAACTATGAAAACATAATATTGATGATTGGATAGAAGTGAACGCAAATGGTCACATCCTGAATATAGTCGTACACGGTCATCGAAATTGATTTCCGGAAAATATCGCATTGTTCGTTATTAATACTACTGTATGAATATTTAATACTCAATTGGGTTTCTCTACATAAATATAATAATATAAGTAAATTTCTAATCAAAATTTAACATTCTTATATAACTTGTGTAGGTCGTCCTTGGACATATTCTAATCTAACAAAGATTTTAACAATTTTACATATTTTATTGTGATAATTTTTACTATTGTGTATTAATTAATAAAACTTTAAATTATGAGTTTCACTATTAACACTTTGTTGTTAAATTAATAAGTTAGGTTATAGGTAGAGAATCAATATTGCAATTGCCAATTTACAACCAAAATATTGGGAATCAAATATTATAATCAGGACACCCGCAGGTCCCAAATGTATATACATTTACAAATATTTATAATAATTTTAATTTCAAAAATTAATTATTATTTACAATTTATAATTCTCGTTCTATTCTTTAAAATGTATTTATTGACATTTTAAACTAAAATCCACAATAAAGCATCGCGTTATAGGCAATTATTTATTACTTTAATTAAGTTCTTAGTGTTTGAATATTATGTAATATTGTCGCGTTAAAATGTTAACATTACCTTTTAAAGTATGTAATAAATTGTTATAATTATAAATATGGCGTGCATAGTAATTATTACATATGTAAAGAATAAAAATATAAAGTCATAAAAACGAAACTCAACGATTGTATAAAAGCTTACAGCATATGTTTTCCAATTAATTTCTATTTCACGACCGTTATATGTAAATTAATTTTAATATAATTTTAGTGCAATTTATTTTCCGTACAGTCTTTATCACGATATATATCGTGTTTTATTACGAATTCATTATGTAAATATAAATCAAAATTATAAAATTATATTAGTAACGTCCCTCGGGAATTTAAAATAAAATATACTGCTATACATCTACCTAGAATTAAATAGTGATTTTTAATATACAAATATAACAACATATTAAATTATCTCAAAATATACTACAACCACTTGAATAAAAAAACCTCTAAAACCTCTTATATACTTAACCTACTGATATAATGGGAGAAAATTAACTACTAACGTCAAATGCGAAAATTATATTAATAACATATTATTATACAAATGTAAAACGATTGGAGGGCTTCCGGACAAAAACAAGATAAGACTATAGTTACTATAGGTATTGATTTTTATTAGGTGAGGTGTATAAATAAAGAAAGAGGTGTTCAGCATACTCTCTTTCCACCCTTCGGTTCAAGTGCAATTATATTGTATACATTTTGATGACTGATACTACTTGACCTCAATGTTCAGGATACATCTATTCATTTTATTGAATGATTTAATTTTAATTGATTACACTTACTACTATTTTAATGGCAATGTAGCATTATACTTTAAGTGTTTTATTAATAAAAAAAATTTTTTTGATACAATTATTGAATTATGTCAAGGGCTGAACAACTCACAAATTATTAAAATATAATATGTTACCTAGTTTGTTTTTAACACTCAAACATGGCTGGGTAACAGATTCCATATAGGTCAACGTGAACTTGAAATATTTCTTTAAAAAAAAAAAAAAACCTTTCTTCTATTACTTGGACACGATTTCGATGTTATTTTTAACCGCTATACAAACACGAAGGGAATTCGTCGAATTTCAGCAGGTACACGTGTATAACGTATAAAATATGTCTGATTTGTAGGTCGTTGGGCCTCAATTCTAATTGTCCCACAAATCAATAATCTGGTGCTGCGAATCTGCGATGCTATATAAATATATAATATCAAATCGTATTAAAAAATTAAAAAATAAAGTAAAATATAACGGTTTTATGAAATTTGTATTTTAATCGAATGTTTTTATATAGCACTATAATAACGCGATCTGAATGTTTTATTAACGAAATCTCTTTAGACAATTATTATTGTACCGCGACGGTTTTAATCGCATTAAATTTTTTACAAACGATAATAATAACAATAATAATGGTTTCAGGCAATCGTGCCGTTAGCGTGACATGGACAAACGTGAACACGTGAGGAAATTGCCTCCGCTGGCCTCATCCGAAGATCTCAGTGAGGATATATTAGACAGCCCGGAAGGTGACACAAAAAACAAATGTTTAGAAGGCATCGAGGAAGTGCCGAGCACGCCGGCCAAGTCGGTGAGACAACAGACGGTATGTTTGGCCATGCCGAACACTCCAAGGATAGACATATCTCGAGCCAGTAGTTCTTCACATCACGACGACAGTAGCCCCGAAAGAGATTTGTTTGTCGGTGAGTCCAATAAGATTATTTTTGATCGTCTTCTTCTTTTTACGCAGTGTAAAACAGCAATCACGTGAGCAATATCATTGATCATAATAGTCTTTGGAAATAGTTCCAATAAACGACGAGGCCAGCAGAGCGCGTGCGTTTCCGCCCAATCGTCCAGCGTTCCAGCTGGGATGAACGTTAAAATATCCCAAGTGCAAATTTTGTTTATTGGTTCAATGCCAATACGTAAATCGTGTTAGCCCATCAAAATCATAGGTGAATTTTTAACCGGGTCCATAATAAAATATTATAGAACGTGATGTCTAAAAATAATTGGTTCTGTGTATGGGAGGGTCGAAATTTAGACGTTTAACAGACCCGTTTATCAGTCGGTTAAATGTTTATAATTTAGTTTTGGCAAACGTCCAATAAAACGAAATTCTCTATAAGAGTTTGACAGATGTAATCACAATATATATTTTAATTTTAAAAAAAAATCGTTGCTATATCTATCATGAATAAACATAATATTATGTTTTAATAAACGCAAGTGAAACTTTTTTAATGTAAAAATTTATAACTAGCGGAAAACATATGTTAATATGCATTTCAAGTTCATTAAGATACATATACATTTGGTTATAATTGTTTTTTATTTCTATATGTACAATTTACATATATACATATGTATTAAATACTATACATATTTGCATGTTATAATTAATTACTATGATATTAATAGACGCAGACGGAAAATCAGTCGAATCTGTGAAATCTGGTTTGGGATATACAGAAGAAATCATATTCGACCTTCATAACAGCACAGAAGAATTAAACTTTCAGGACTTAACTGAATCGGAAATCAGAAGACGGCGATCAAAATTGCAACCTCAATACGCGGTATTTATTAAACATATTTTTTTTATAAATGACAATTGGTTATAATTAAATTTTACATTATTATAAAATAAATTTAACTATCTATCCTAATACTATGTATCGTTTTTTTATGTTATAAAATGTGTTTTTGTCTTTCTATTGTATCTATTCTATAGACATTCAATATATCATACTTATTAGTTATTATCTATATTTTTGTTAAACATACTTACCGTATGTCAACGAAATGAACAGGGAACGCTTTATATCTAGCTACCTTTAATTCTGTTAAAACTGGACTACTAAACCATTAATCAATTCCTTTAACTTAATACTCTTTTATTTTGCGCTTGCGAAACACAACTTGTGTTTTTTTTAACTAGAACCCATTCAATACAGTGGCGGATCTAGGATTTTCTCACAGAGGGAATATTAAATTTGTGTGTACATATATGTATATGTACGCTTTATTAATGAAGACATAAAATAATAAATTTATATTAAAAAAGAGCTTTATTTTACCAACAAGGGTGGGATATGACCCCCATACCCCCCCCCCCCTGTAGATTCACCACTGATTCAATATCTTATTCTAATTCGTTGTATTTTTTTCAAATCATTTTAATGCATTAACTGTCAATGATTAACATATGTTCTAAAGACAATATTGACTGAATGAGAACTTTTTCAAATTATTAAAATCAAAATTATCCTAATATAATCAATTATATTGTTATTTCTTCATAATTTTGTAAATAATGGCGTTAAAAGTGTGAAATTTTCAATAAATATGTATTTCAGTACCATAGAGACACAAACATATTTTCTAATAAATGTTTAGGCTATTTATAGAAATTTTGAACTAATTAATTTCCTAAAGAGTAATTTTTATAATTTAAATACAAAGCATAATAAAATATATTTTTTGAGTAAATATAATATACAACACATTACGATACTTTAAATATAATACTGACCGAAATAAAGCAAACAAATAATGAACAGTTTGAATACAACTTCGATATTATTATGTTAGATTAAATTACCAATAGTCCAGTCAAATTAGACAAAAAATCGACAAAATTCGGAACTAATTACCCGAAAGCTTAATTGTTGTATATAGGTATATTATACCTCATTAATATACATACTAAAAGTTCTAACACTCACGACTCACCCCTTACGAGTGGCTCCCATACCCTTTCATTTTTTTGGCTCCTAACTCGTTAACGGTTAAAAATATAATAAAAAAATGTAAAACTGAAATTAAAGGCCACAAAATTTACCAATATATATAATAGACTTATCTTTTATACATATATTTTTCTATGGGAGTTATTTTTTTTATAAAAAATTTAAACTGTATTTTTTATTGTTTTTTTTTCAATTTTCTGCTTACTAAGGGGATGGGAGATTCGTACAAGGGTTAAGTGTCAGGACTTTTAGTATGTTAATTAGTTAATCTACTAGTATAACAAAATTCAACAAATTCAACATTCGGGGAGTTAGTTCCGATTTTATTCTTAATTGACTGGATTATAAAACTAGAATAACATAATATTACACTCGTAATAAATTCCTAACCGCAAAATTGGTAATGAACTAATAGCATTTTACAAATTTAATCATATTAACTTGGATAGATAATAAAACTAAAAAACATACAAAAATTTTGTAGAAACTTACTATAATAATTCACTATACAACACATAAACGAAAGCCAATAACGTGTGGTAAAAATAGTATTTCAGTTTTTCGGTTAAAAAATTATTTTCAATAAACAACAATAATATTTAAATATTTTACATGTTAAAAATTACGTGTTTTTCGCAATTAACTCATAAAATTACACTAAAATATATACTCAGTGCAAATTTCACGCCTTTAGTGTCATTATTTTCGGATTTATGAATTAATAAAACATTATAATTGATTACGTATATTAAAATTATTTAATTTTTGTAATTTGAAATAGCTCTCGTACAGTCATACGGTTAATATTGTATTTATTGAACACATGTTAATACATAAAAATTATTTGAAAAAATTCAGCGTATTCGAATATGATATTAAAAATATAAGTTCTCATTTAAAAAGTTATTTTATACATGCGCAGATTATAAGAGTTAAACATATTGTAAGTTAGAATAATTAATTGTCTATAGTAGTACAGTTTTATGTTTTGCAAACAGAATTTAAAAATTTGCATAAGATATTCCAATGCTTCAACATTCCCTTTTTTTGTGGACACACAAAACGTTTGTTCAATATTATGAACAAAAATTGGAAATATTTTATAATCATATAAATCTATAATATGTACATTACTCATTCTTGATATCAACAAAATATTATTAGTTTAACAATTCTATTTTTATTTTTACATAGAAACTATAATATAATTAAAATACAGTATAGTAACTCTCACCCTAAGTACCATGGACGTGGTTTATAATGTAAAAAAGTTTTAAAATAATTTAATTTTAAAATGTATTTCATTTCAACATAATATAAATTTATAGTCTATACTAAAGTTATACATACATGCTTAGATATTTTTAAACAATATCCATATGTACCACTAATTTGTGAATAATAAAAACAATCAGTACATTTATTATGAACAATTATTGTACAAACTTTCCAAAGAATTTAACAACCATTTCAATTATTTATCCAATAACAAACTAATAATCTATATTAATAATTTATTTATTATTTTAATATTAGATATACATACATAATTATATTTATTGTAATTTATAGTAATTATTCTATTTTCAGGTTTCTGATGCTACTATGGATACAGATTTTGCTGCTGATCGAAGGGATACAGCTAGCGAATCTGGTTTTCTTTGCATTAGTGGCCGCAGTAGTCGCGTTTCTTCAGTAGGATCAGTACACTCTACTGCATCCATAGCTTCTGCAGCATCACGTTTATCTGCTGCCTCAAATTATTCCAGAGCTTCCCGTGGTTCTTCACCGCATAGAGTCCTTCTAGAGACATCTTTCTGTGGCCCAAAGTCGCCCGAACATTTTGCCAATCGTCAACTTATACCTTTTAACGACGACGACGACGATCTTAGTGAACCAACTGTTAGACCAAAATTAGCTGATATTCAAACTCAAACAGATTGTAAACCAAAAAAAATTCACGTTGAATCTGTTAAAAAAGAAATAAAAAACGATCAAGTTAAAGCGAAAGTAAAGAAAACAACAAAACCAAAAGAAAAAAAAGAAATAAAAGAAATACAAAATCTGATCATGGATGATAAACCAACAACAGAAAAAAAAACTAAAACAAAACCTACTTCAAAAGTAAAAGTCGTTCTTGATAACCCCAAAACACAAAAATTTGTGCCTTTAGAAAGTCTTGATGACGATGATATAGAAATAATTCAGGGTAATGCGCCTAAACAAACCCCAGCAAGTATACCATATGAAAAATCTTCTCATCCTAAAATTTCAACAGGAGAAAACCAAATTTACATTCCATTAAAAGCCGATCCAAATGAACAAGTGTCCATAAATCCTACTAGTCCTAAAAGACTAAAACCATTTACAAATCCAACATTGGTTAATTTCATTAATAGAGATCCGGCTACTATTGAAGCATCTAAAAGAATACGGAGACCGGTTAGATCTGGTTCTCCAGGTATAAGAGAAGAATTTCAAAAATTTATAGCAAGTACAGATGAAGAAGCTGACGGAGTTCCAATACAACCTGTAAAATTAAGAAAACAAATGAGTATTGAAACTACAAAAAGAATATCAATAGATCAAGACTGCTCTTCTAGATCCATGTCCCCATCAATATATGAAGAATTTCAAAAATTCATTTCTGAACCAGAAGATGGAGATTTAAATGTAACAAAGCTCGAAGCAAAAAATCGTTGTTCAGCTATTTCTATTACAAGTCGTGAAGTACAGTCTGTAGTTGGTTCAGGGCTTATAGATAGTCCGAATCTTGGGAGATCTTTATCTCCATCAATACACGAAGAATTTCAAAAGTTTATGACACAACCAGATGACGAGGAAAAAGGTATTATTCATAAAACATTACCTCACACGGCATATAAAAATCCAATCGAAGGTAGTCCATCGTTATCAACTTCAAGTAATATTCGTTCGATTTCACCAAGTATTAACGAAGAATTTCAAAAATTTATTATAGAACCAGAAGGTAACGATAATCTATTGCCACCACCTCCGCCAAGAAAACATGACAATGATTTACATCCAGACGAAGCTCCTTGTAGTAGATCTGTAAGCCCGGGAATCCTTGATGAATTCCAAAAATTTATTAATGAGCCAGATGACGATTCATCGGGTAGAAAAAAATGTGATCCTCCACCACCTGCTAAAAGTCAACAAATGGTTAAAGTTCAAGTACATTGTACTCCAGGAAATCCACTGGTGGATCAAGTAGTCATAAAAAATTCAGGAAGACCTAAATCTGACGATCTAGTAAAAATCATACCACTTAAAAGCGAAGATGACGATTCAAGTCAACTACAATCCGTGTCTACATCGCAAGCACAGATCCTCAGGAGGCGATCCGAGTCTTCCAAGGAAGCCAGACCAAAAACCGGTAACCAATAAAATATCCCAAAAATCGGTTTTTGTTCGGCACCTTTAACTTTTTTAGTTGTCAAACAAATCGTTAAAACCCAGTGCTTTCTTAATTGCTGTTTTTAGTGCGCGTAACAGATTAATATATTTTTGATAAGCTAATCGTGATAACGTATTATTACATTTACACTCGTTAATATAGCAACTAACTGATGAATATTCCATACTAACATGAAATATTAACATATTTAACATGGTATTTTAGTACATAATACTTTTTCATATATACTAACTTTGTATTATATGGGGATTTTATTTAATGATATATTAAAAAGTAAATTAGTATAATTAAATAAAATTTACTCTTAAATATCATATATTACATATATAATCATTTTTATATAAGAAATATTATTTCTAAATGTTGACACAAAAAATAAATTAGTATATTCTTAAAAAAAGCATCTTCCAATAAATTTTCTAAAAATATAAAAATAGCCTTACGAAATAATTTTAAATTAATAATAAATAATTTTAAAAAAATAATTCTAATTAATAGATAGATTAAACGTATTTTGATTAAATTTTGGATATTAAACATGTCCAGCATATCTTAATTATAATCATTTATTGAATACAATAGAGCGTTAGTTTAGTTAGATTATACAAAGGTCTTTAGGTATAGTTGCCCAAAATATAATTAAACTGACTACATTTTATTTAGGTTAAACCATATATATCCTATATAGCAAGACTGGATGGCGCGTAGAAGTAATAAGCTAGTTTAATTTGAAAAAAAAACTAAATAATATAAAAGAATAAATACTTTCAATAATAATGTATATTCTGTAAGTCTTAAGAGAGATTTTATTAACCCCGTTCTAGTGGTATTTTTAAATATTTATATTATATGACTGTTTATATCGGATATAAGTCCTCCTGGGGTATTGAAATGCGAAAGAATCAACAGAGGAAGGACACTCTCGTCGAAGACGTACAGAGGTCTAATCGTTCGCCATCCCAATTAGTTTTCCGTGTGTTATTTACTATCTACTAATATCTAATAAAAATTTTACTGTTTTGGATGGCATTATAAAAGATCTGTACTTTAGGTACAATGGATAAAAATAAGGATCGTAGGGGATCCAGTCGTTCACTATTTGGATCACTTCTACACCGTGCTAGCAGTTTTAGAAGTATGAATAAAAAATCTCCAAAACGATCAAGTGCTTCAGACATTGTTGGTATTGATCCAAAATTCACTAATGTTGAGTTTAAATTTAATCAAGATGTAAGTGTCCGGGAGGATTATTGAAAAACTTTTGAAACATAAAATGTTTCAATGATTTTCAGATAAAGCAGGAAGTAGTAATCATTCCACTTCATTCACCAAATGATAGTTTTGAAGAACCCATTATTAGCGATTCAGATTCTAATATCACTAGGGCAGTCGTTCACGTTTCATACGAACCTAAGCGAGTAGAATCAGAGACAGAATTATCAAAAGAATTAACGAACAACATGGTAACAAATCAGAGCAAAACGTTTAATGAATCTCAAAACAAAGTTAATATCATTGATTATACCGATAAAATTTCAAAAGTTGCCAAGGAGCATATTGAATGTAATAACGAAAGCAACAATAAAATTTCTAATAATTTAATGAAATTTGAAGAATCATCTAAATCGTCTTTTTTCAACAGGTAAATATATATATTTAATATAATTTATCATAATAGATTAGTGGATTTTCTTAGCCAAGGTGGAATAAAATTAGTGGAGCGATTTGTTAAATATTCAGCTCTACAAGATCTTTGTCAAACAATATTTTATAAAGTACCAGGATAAAAAATTTCAACTATAAATATGGAGAGATTGCACGCTCTTTATCCTCTATCACTACGACCACTGCTTTTAACTACTAAATTGATTATTAATGTGTTAATATCAAATTAAAATATTATTTAATCAATTATGTATATTTTATAACTATTGTAAAGATCACAAGATCCAATACACTCGGCCAACAGCAACGATACGTCTCCAGACTCAGAAATAATGGCGTCGCTATCAATTACTGCCACTGAAGAGGAAAAGAAAAAACTATTTAGTAATCCTAATTCGGTAGACGAAGAATTTCCACACGTGCCAACAACACTCCCGTTAGAAAGGTAAGCTGATGAAAATGATATGATTTACATTAAATATTTGTAAATTATACCCCTATTATGCTATAAGACATTCAAACTAATTTTATTTTTTTAATGATTTTATTATGTAAATACATAATAATTAAAAATATATATTTAAACTATTAAAAAAACTAAAACTATAACAATTAGTTTAAAAAAATGGAACAGGAAAAAAATTCAAACGTATTTATATTACAATTCTTAGGTCGGTAGCTGTACCAATCATACCGGTTAAGCATCGAATCACAGCGGAAACAAAAACTTGTTCGTTGGATAGACCGACCCGGTGCAGTACTCCAAATGCCGCTGACTTGCCTTCGGGACTAGGCTCATATGCCATCGCAGCTGCATTCGAAGATGCACCAACAATTACCAATAAGATACAAATCACCCTTCCAAAGTGAGTGATTCACAATAAAAATAGTCTGAATTAGCTAATAATATAATTTTATCAATATAAAACTGAGACGATATGATTTGCAACAAATCGTAAAACATACAACTCGACATATAACACTCGACGAACAAATTTATTTTCCAGAAAATCATTAGTTTTGAAGAAATGAACCTCCTCATTGACCAAATAGTATTGTAACCCGAAATTTTCGGAATATTCTGACAAAAGGGTACGAAATGGTCCAAATTGAATAAAATACTACAATAAGTACAACATTTACTAAGTATAGATGCTGATGTGTACATCACCGTAATACGTCTTAACAATTAGCATGAATAAACTAACAATATAGAAACTTCGTGTCTTTTAACATTTTCTTAGAACAAGCTCAATTTAAACTATATATATTACGTAATTATTTGTGTTATGTTTTAACATGATGGCGATTTCATGTTGTTATTATAAAATAGTATTGATTTATAAAATGCTTAAATTTAGTAGTTTTTAACCTAGTAGACTTTTCAAATATTAAAATACATAATGTTAAAAAAAATTAATTTGAGTTACATACTTATACGTACTCATAATAGTTTGTATTGATATTCTTTTTGGCCAACAAAGTATTTGCATTCTAAGTTTTTATAACAACTATAAATAAATTATATGAATTTTAAACAACAATAATTTTCTATTAAAACAGCAAGTTGAGGCGTATATAAAATGTAAAAAACACGAAACATGACACTAACTATTATTATTATTTGTTATATATAATATTTACTATTTATCTTATAGCTTCAGCAATTATTTATTCGCTATTTCCTAAAATAAACAATACGAATGTATGAAGTATGAATTTCACCAAAGCATGAGTACCTTATTCCTATATTATATTTTTTACCTATATTAATACGTTTGAAAATTTATTTTAATTTTACAATATTGAATGTAGTACGTATTTTATTATTGAAATCATATTTGTAATATCTAATAAGTAGGTTTCTCCAATAAGACAATATTTACAGATTATTATGGTTTAAAATTTTCGCTATACGCCAATTGCTAACGATATATTTTAAGTGTGAAATAATAATTAAAATTAATCGTGTTTTTTTATATAATTAATTGATTAATAATGAAAATAAAACCAATTTTAAGACGAAAATATAAATATAATTTTTAATTGAATACCAATTCTGTTTGACGTTTTATATTCTGAACAAAACGAGGAATGTATTGGTTTTCCAAGATGTTTTTTTTGTATTGATGTATGAAAACATTTTATCGGGTAAAAATAATGGTCCGATTACCATCGGTATGTTTTTTTTATTTTTATGTTGCTGTTGTCGAGTTGTGTGACTTTACCTAATAATATTTATGGTCTATATTAAACGTTTGTCTTTTATATAATATACATTTGGATTACTCGTATGTGCGTGCAAGTCAGATAACTTGTATAATTTATTTTATTTTTCCTCCATTCTCATATATAATATCGCTATAAATTCAGATAAAGCTTTTATACGTCACGTTTATTTTAAATTGTGTTTTTGATTTTTTGAAAATCATATATTTTATACCTCTATAAGCAAACATTATAACTTAAGTTAAACGATGAAATTGTTTTTACTGTTAAGATTTACCAATATATACTTATTACTTAATTCGTAACTAATAAGGCTTACTCATGAAGGTGGTCACCATTCAACAACTTTTTTTTTAGTAATTATTGACAGTAATTTAATTATTTTTTTATAAATGTATACATAATATACAGTAACTTCTTAGAATACCACATTTTTTATAATTATATTACAAATTTGATTGAATACCTTATAAAATCATATAAACTGTTTCAAAAATAGATATTTTATATTATAAACAAATTAAATTTATATTTTTTGTAAGAAATTCGTTTTTACATGACGTATTACTTTTTTCATAAGTAATTCCACAACTTTTTTATTTCGTAACGAGTAACTTACTTAACTATTAGATGTTTATATATTTTAAAGTAACTAAGTTTTAACTTAACCTATAAGGCTATATAACATTTAATATCTAACCTAACCGGTTCTTCTATCTATAAACAATATTATAATACGTAACGTTATGCGTACCTACCTAAAGGTACTTAGGTACTTATAAATATAATTAATTAATTATATTCATAATCAACAGTAATGATAATTACACGCAACAATCAGTTTGAAACTATTAACTATGTATATATATTGCCTATATTAATACAAGGCCGTATTATATAGATTTTTTTCGGGAGAGAGTTCAAAATTTTAATAGTTTTACTTACAATTAAATTGTAATAATTAATAAAGCATATTGTATAAAAATAATTTTAAAAAATGTGTAAAATATTGATGAAATTTCGGGGGATAGGTCCGGACCCCGTGGCCTTGACTTAACCTAATTGGTACATAAATTCTATTACGCAGTATTCAGTATGTATAAATTATTTTTTAAAGATTCAAAAAAACAACGACCGTCCAAACACAGCCATCGTCCATACCACGAAACGGACTTGCCGCAGCGATCGATCCGCCGAGACGACGCAGAGCTCGCAGCATTAACGTGCCGACTTCGCGCGATCGTTGGGTCGACTTCGGCGACGAATTCGGCGACCCGTTCGACAAAACCAACAACCAGCATCGATCGCCCAAAAAGATCACGCTGTTGCCCGCGTCCGCCAGGCGACCACGCAGGAGATCGATGTCATCGTCGTCATCGCCGTCACCGCGCTGCAACATCGACGGCGCCAATAACGTTTCCGTACATACGACGGTGGACTTTCGGTGTGGATGCAACTGTCACGTGCAGCACGATAAGTAACGCAACGACGATGCGACGATACGACCCGTTGTAAAAATATGATCGATACGACGTATAATCATTTTAAATAGTCATTAGACTAAACGGAATAATTTGTTTTTCTCCATCAAGAAGAAAAAAAAAAAAAAAACAACGAACGATTAAACCGTTTTCGTTTTATCGTATTTACTTAACAAACCGTTTTACTATGCGTAAAAAATTAACAAAGAAAATATTTTTACGACTGTGTTATGGTAATTGAAGAACAAAAATTTATGTCAATGAGTTACTACTGCGGCAGACGGTCGACTGTTAAAATTATCACTCGAAATCCATAAATCTATTATTATCTATCTGTGTAAAAAAAAAAAAAAAAATTTAAAAAAAATAACTATAAATTAATAAATGTATAACAGTTTAATATTACGCACTGCCATTCTTAAAAAATTATTTAGGCCAACGACGATATTATATTATAATTAATTTGTACATTGTAAACCTATATATTAAGTAACACGTTTACCTATTAAAAAATCGTTCCTCGGCAATTTTGTTCACTCATGATTTTAAAATAATATTTGCCTACTATTTTTTTTTATTCATACAAAAAATTATAATTATACGAAACAACTTTACGCGATAACCGTAACAAACAATGAAAACGAAATAATAAATAATAATTATTATATATTATAAATTTTCCTAGTCGTTTTATTGATAATGATATTATTAAAATAAAATAAAAACGTGCAGAGACATGTGCGTTTTGCTTTAATATAGATAATATTTAATATAGGTACCTAATTTATAGGTAGATGTGTTAAAAGTTCCTTCAAGATCGATTCTGACAAAAACGATATATCTTGGTACTTACTTTTTTTTTTACCTGCATATAATTATATTTATTCATTTATATTATAATAATATTATGCATATTATTATATGACGCACCCATATTAATATTACTATTATACCTATATGAAAAAATTGACATATTTCCGAAAGTTTTGTGAATCAACAGTAAGACAAATGATTACCTATTTTTTAAGTATTTTATTATAGTGTACAATATAATATTAGAAAAAAATAATTATTACGTTGTTGTTTATTAGTTATAAAATTGCGTGTAAAAAATCTGACCAAAGATTCCATGGATTTAGATTTATTAACACGGGGCCAATTTTGGTCAAGAAACTTTTTTCGCGCGCTATTAAAAATTTGTTTGTTTTATTTTAGAATCATTTAATGTATTTTAGAAAAATATTATATACTTTTAATATACATGTTGAATGTATTCAATATTATTATTATTATTATTTATTGTTAAGTTTTGATTCTAGATGTTTTAAATCAAATAAATAATATAATTAAAACATTGAATATAATATTATATAGAATGTTAAAATATTTTAAATCTAATCTATTGCCCATACATAGATGTTTCGAAAACTATTTATATTATATTCCTACCTATAATAGAAAATCATGTTGTTGTCCCTTAGAAAATATTTCAAAATTTTTAGAACATTTATCTTTGTTTTTGCATGATTTGTTTTGTTCACGTATAGGTGTATACATCATATTAATTATAGTTATAAAGATTGAGAACCATTATAATTTAGTCCATAATATTTAAGCAATTTGTTGTTTTTATCGATGCAGAGTAATGACAATACAATACGTATTGGTAAATACATTTTAGCGAAATAATAAAATGCTAAAACAAGTAATAATTGGCTCATTCTTAATATTGTATTTTGTATTTTTTTTTTTTTTTTTTTTTTTTTTAATCAAATTTTTTCTAAAATATTATTATTGCATGGAATTAAGTCTATTTACCGTACGCGATAAAAGGTACGACTGATTTGTTTCTAATTTTTAAACCCATTGTACATGAAAACATGTTATTTTATACTGTTGTTATTTGTGTATTATGAGAGAGATTACTATTAAAGCGAAAAATATTTATATTAGTCTAATCTGTTTTATTATTAATATTATTATTATTATTATTACTTACTTACTTACATACAACTTATAATTCTAATGAATCCTTTTAACGATAAATTTTTAAATAAAATACACTGACAGAATGTTAAGTAAATTCAAGTGTACAAAATTACAAAATTGTTTTAATCTTCGCTCCCCTGGGCATAGAAGCACAGGATAGAAAGATGAATAATAAAGAATAAAAGAAGTTATTGTAAATATCATAAAATATTTATTAATATATTTGTATATAATGTAATATATATAATATATATATAATAAATAATAACAAAAATAAAAATTTATTTGATATAATATAAATCTTGGTTAAAAAATTATCGCATTACAGGCATAGAAACTGCTGCTTTGATATCGGTAGCATCAGATTCTTTCCAAAGTTGGGTGACTGTTTTCAATTCTGTGTAGAAGTGATAACCCTTAATAAAATAAATCAATAAATAAATATTAATAAAATAAAATAAATAAGTGAGAAAATATTATTTAACCATAAAATAATTTTTAGTGGTTTCAATAATACATACTTGTTTGCCGTAAAAATGGTTTTGTCCTAAAAATGAGCCTCGTGTACCAGTAAATGAAAACATTGGTAGAGGTACTGGGATGGGAACATTAATACCAACCTAAATGAAAAGTTATTTATTAATTTTATTTAATCCATGTTTAGGTCTAGAATAACAGAATTATTCATACGTTTCCACATTGAACGTCATGAGTAAATTTTCTAGCTGTTGCTCCATTTGTAGTGAATATAGCTGTGCCATTACCATATGGATTTGCATTAATTATATCTATTGCCTCGTCTAAAGTATCAGCAGTCAAACACACTAGTACAGGTCCAAATATTTCTTCTGTATAACATTTCATATTGGTCTATTTATATATATAAAAAAAAAGTTAAAACATGCCAATCATACAATTATAATTCATATAAAATAATTAATATATTCAAAATATATTATTACTTTTTGCAGAAATATCTATGTTTTTATATAAAATACCTATGTTACAATATATATTATATATATAATAATAATTTACCTTTACATCTGTGAGAATAGTTGGTCCTACAAAATTTCCTTTTTCATAACCAGGTACACTGATATTTCTTCCATCCAAAAGAATCTTAGCTCCTTCATCAATACCAGATTGTATTAAACTAAGAATTTTATTTTTTGCAACTTGCGATATAACGGGACCAACATCAGTGTTCGGTACATGACCTTAAATTTAACAATGGTTACAAAATAATTTTATTAAACAAGTTTGCAACAAATAACTAAAATAAAAATGACCATTTATTATTAGTTTCAGTTCATTTACCCGCATTGACTTTCAAATTCTCAGCCCGACTCTTTAACTCAGGAAGCCAATTCTTAGCATCACCAACAAACACTGCTGTACTTAACGCCATACACCGTTGTCCAGCTGCACCAAATGCAGCCCCAACTAATGAATTTAACATGCTGGTCTTGTTAGCATCAGGCATTATTACGCCATGATTTTTCGCACCCATATTACTTTGTACTCGTTTACCATTTTTAGAACCTCGAGTGAATATGTGTTCTCCCTACAATAAAATATCAGCATTTATTAATATAAACTATAATAAATATTAAATTATATTGGTTAATAGTTTATTACATAATTAAACTACATATTACCGCAGTATTTGCACCAACAAATGAAATTGCCTTAATGTCTGGTGCATCACAAATAAAATTTACAGTATCTACGCTACCGTGAATAACATTTACAACACCAGGAGGACAACCAGCTTCGGACAACATTTCAACGAGCATCATGCAATTACCAGGGACTCTTTCTGATGGCTAGAATAAAAACAAAACAAATATTATTCTTAAACATATATATAAATATATTAATATTATAAGTGGGGCCATGTTACTGCTTATAAATCAAGTAGAAGCTTAAAATTTAAAAGAACAGTTTATTTATTTATTAACAGTTAATTAAATAATAATTAAAATATCTAATGACTTCAAACTAGTAAATTAAATTAATTAAATTGCATAAATACATATTAATTTCCAATATATATATATATTGTATATTATCAGTGATGTATTGGAGCGTATACTCATAACAATATTTGTATAAAAGTAAGTACACGCAATAAAAATAATAATTTTATAAGTATACGGTAGGTATAGGGCCATAATATTTTATAATTTATAAATTTGTTGTACATTTAATGACAATTAATGTAAATAATTTTAATATTAAGTGTATTTTATTAATGAAAATAAATGTATAAAGTATTATGTTTCAATTAGTTAATTCATGAATTATATATCTTAAAATTTATAAAATTTAAAACAAAAAAATTTTTTATGTAATAAATAAAGTGTAGAGTTCTAATTATAATTTATTTATAATTATTAAGGATAAAAACTAATTATTTGACTAAAAAAAAAAAAAAAATAATAATAATGTCATAATAATCATTTCAAGTAATTTTTTCTTTTTTAATGTAATTTTAAGAAAAATATAGTGTATACTCAAGACATTATTTGCCAATACATCCCTGTATATTATACATATATTTTATATTTATAAGTAACCTCAATTATATATTAACTTATAAAACGCATAGTTTTCTTAAAATAAAATAATCGTCATAAGATTAACAAACAGTTTATAACTCAAATAATTTGGATTAACTAATATGTTTTTTATTCACCTTAATAATAAATGTATTTCCACAAGAAATAGCAACAGGGAACATCCATAAAGGTATCATAGCAGGGAAATTGAATGGTGCTATACCAGCTACAACGCCAAGAGGCTCACGATAAGAATGTATATCCATATCAGTAGCTACTAATGGTAATGATTCGCCCATGATTGAGCTCGTAAAGTTGCAACAGTTTTCAACAACCTCTGAAGAATAATACATTCATAGGGGTTGACAAATTTTGATCTTATGCTTAAATTGTTATAAATCTTACGGAGTCCACGAGTTACATCACCCTCTGCATCAATTAATGTTTTTCCTTGTTCCTTAGTTATATTTTCTGATAATGTGTTCTAAAATCCAATAATACAATATTTAAACAAATTAATTTGTCATGAATAAAACAAACTTACCATATTAGCTTTAATAATTTCTTGATAACGAAACATTATTTGTTGCCTTCTCATCACTGAAGTTTTTGACCAAGATTTAAAAGCAGCTTTTGATGATTCCACTGCATGTTCCATTTCTTGTTGAGTACATTTTGGTACTTTAGACACTATCTAGATAGTTTTTAAATATAAATATTATACAAATATATTTTTCAGTAATATTAATTGTAATAAACACACTTCATTTGTAGCAGGATTATGGACATCAATCCAGTTGTTTGTTTTTGACTCAATAAACTTTCCATCTATGTACATTTGAACTTTTGGTATGGTATTGCATGTTGCATTAAATCTAATTGCTTGTTTGATTATATTTTTCTGAAACAATATTAATAAAATTAAAATTAAATTGATAAAAATAATCAAGTTTTGATTTCATGTATAACCCCTGATCTTAGATAAGTTATTAGTTGTATTTCAACTATGTACAAATATAAAGATTATGAAGGGTTACATTTTATTTATAATAGATAACTAGCTATTAAAATAAAAATATTTTATCCATTTGTTTGTAAGTAGGAATACAAAAAAATAATTACTAAATAATTATCTATAAATCAATTTATTTCACTTCTACTACAGATGTATACCTATTAAACAATATTATAAATAATGATTAAAGATAAAATTATATTGTCTGACTGTTAATAACAGTAGGTAATAAATAATACTGACATAACAATAAAGATCAATCTTTTGCATATTAAAATATTTTTACTAAATTTACTTATTTTCTTAAATAAGTTGATTATAATTTATTATTTTATTATGTTATAATTACTAATATTGTAGATATTTTTAAGCAAAATATTATAATGAAATTGTAAACTTGTATATTCATCAATAAACTCTATAATTAAAAATATACAGTGTATAGCTTAAACTCATAAATGGCAAATGTCAAGTACCTAGCATAAAATATGTACTTATAAATTTACATATAATAGAACATGTTTATGATAAAATAGTACTACTAAATACTAAATTGAATAATCTAATATTTATTAAGTAATTATATACCACATATTTAATCACAAAATGTATAAAAACTGTAATTTTTTAAAATATTAAATATGATGAAAAATATGTTTCTGTATGCTATCATTGTATCACCAAAAGTACAATAGAATACCTAATTTAAATTGTTCTAAATTCATGATTTATTTATTATGCACTTATAATTTATAACCTATAATGTATCATCAGAGAATACTATAGTATTGTACTATTGTGAACTTACAAGTCACAAACAAACAAAAATTAGTTTGTCATTATAAAATCTATGTTTAAAAATAAAATAATTATATATTATTATTATTCATAGCTATTAAAAAGTATATAAACACCAAAAATGCATTCTTAGTAAAACCTTATACTCAGGAAAGATACCCATTACGATTTTTTGTGCATGCTACTTGCTACTGCCTGCTCTTTTATTTATCAATTATATATGAATATAATTAATATTTTAACTTGTAATTACTTTTAATATATTTGATCTGATCATTTTGTTTATAATAATTTACAACTGTAAAATGTTTTCCGGTAGGTAGCTGAATATTGTTAATCTGTAAACGGAACAAAATCACATAATATTAATGTCAAATTGTCAAGAAAAATAATTAATACTTAATTTCTGTACATATGTTATTAAGTTAGAAAAAGTTCGTGAAGTTAACAGAAACACTCTTTAAAACAAATATAACTGTAAGTAGTAAGTACCCGATGTAGCGATGTACCAATTACTGTTTCGGTGATAACGCTGGTAACAGCCAACAGGTGTTAGGTGTAAATAAATTGTTATGAAGCTGTTGAATGAGTGTTGATTGGTAACCGGTACTAATGTAACAAGAACTCAAATATATAATTTAGCAACTAAAAAAAAACGAACTACTAAACTATCTGATGTCTGAATATGAACTGCTGAACAGGCGTAATGCTATAGTCGTAGCGACTAGTGCTGTCTAGTGTCTATATTGTGTTTTGTAGTGTCTTTAGTGTCTGCCTGACTGGTAGTAGTAACTGGTAAATTGGTGAATACTAAATGGTAATCCAGCTAAGTGGTGTATTGTGAATAGTCTGGGAAACTTTAAAATGAATCCGGTTCTGGCGCGATGTAAGCGCTCCTAGTATACCATACGGTCCGTAAGGAAATCTAACCGGGCGGAAAATACAAACTCAACGTGAAAAAAAAAAACATAATTAAAAAATGTGATTTTGATTTAAACTTTTTACTGTTCTCCTTCCCTTCCATTCATAACACATCATAACCCCTTTTCTATTATGCTATTTAATTTATAATTTTACATTACATCAGGTACGAGCCACAAGCCAATACCGCTTCCCAGTTCCCATTCCCAGGCGGCCCCAAACATACGAAAACAAATCGTATATACAGAGTGATCAACATTTCATATACAAATATGTTTCATAATACTATGAGGTTATATTTAAAATTGTATTTTGCGTATAAGTGTATATTTGACTGCATTAGAAAAATTAAAAACATATTTTAAAATTTTTTGATGTCTGGACATTATTAAAAATAGACATTTGAAAAATTGTCGTGTAAAATATAATTATTTTGGTGTTATACACAATTATTATGTACCTATCGAAAAATACAATAATAAAATATTATGTTCATTATTTCACACTATAAACTATATTATATAGATGCACAAATCGATACATCCAACGAAAAAGGTAGTAATAATTTTTTTTCATTTTTGTGTTACGACTTTTAACACTGCATTTTTATAATGGATTTTTTTCTTTATCGACCACGAAAATGATTATATTTCCATCTATCCCACAGAGGTAATAAAATGATATTAAAACAAAACAAAAAAAATTTTATTTTGCTACTCCTAAACAATTGACAAAATGGAGTTACAACCTTTTTCATTGGATGTATCGATATATTTCCGGTAAAATTATATTCATATGCGTTAGACAAAACAACACAATTGCAACAGTATTATGACGTAGATGAGCAGACGTAATCCCATAAGCAAACACTGCACCATATATTATAACAGAAGCAAAATGCAACGCGGGAAAGAAGCGGATTTTAATAGTTGTCACCTTGTCAGTAATAATTTTTAAATTAAAAATGATTATTATGAATTACATTTTTCAACATTTATATTTTATATAATATTTTCATAGTAAATTAAATGACGAACCTTTTTTTGTTTTTAATTGTTTTAGAACATAATATTTTAAGCGCGTATTTTTGTTTTTTAAATGCATATATGCATACATATTTTGATATATTTAAGTATCAGAAGAACTCAACTTATGTTAATGAATTACTGATCACTCTGTATTTATGTATAAAATACATTTAATATTACAATTATTATAGACTATTTAATCTATTTAAGTTCGCTGTGTAATTGACAATTGTGTATTTGTAAAGAGTATTAACGTATTATTAATTTATATTTAGTTCCAACGGGAAATGAAATCAATAAACATTTCTATTTTTTAATTTATTTGATAAATTATAAACATAAAGTAAGAAGTATGAATAAATTATAAATTATTCATAATATTATGTATAAACAACTATAGGTAGGTACTACGTTTTAGGTAACCTATCTATATTAAAATACACTAATTATAACATTATAATGTAATAACTACAAATATAACATAAGTAACTAGATACTTAGGTATATTGCACTTTTCCGTTTTCCCTATTAATTAACATCAAAATTAATTTAATTTAGAGCAGTGGCTTAGATATTTACGGAGGCAAGGCTTAATTTAATTATACATATTTTACAAATAATAATTATTAATTATCCAAGTATTCAAAAAAATGTTTAATGATTATACATTTTAAAATTTCAATTATTTAGATATTCTTATAATAGTAATATTTACAACATATATATTTGTGACGATCAAATGTTCTAGAATATTCAATCGCCCACCGCCCCATATTTAAATAAGTAATTTGTTAATATATACAAAAAGTTATTAAAAAATTTGTTTAACGTGTCAATTTTTATGACGTAAGTAATAACAGTATAAGTATCTACATTAATTAAAATATAATGATATAAGTATGATCAATGGGGATTAGAGGGGGAGATTTAGTGATTCAATATTCAACTCCCTCCCAGAAATTTGTTTTTCTTTAAAAAAGTTATACTGTTTTTAATTAATCAATTAATTATTATAACAGTAAAACGAGCCTTCCTTCGATAAATGAGTTTGGCTATGGCTTTGGGCTCTTGAGTACAAGTAATATTTACCTTTATAATAGGCAGTGTAGCAGTAGCAAATAGTATAATTTTGTGACTCCTAAAATATAGAATTTTTAAATTATTTAATTTAATATTTAAAAATAATTTTTTCAGGTTTTAAAAAAAACTTAATCATTATTGTCAAAATTACATTATTATAATTTGTACCAACTTTATACAAAATGTTAAATAATAAATAAATATAAAATATGTATTTAAATTCAACATATACAATATATATACAGTGTGATCACAATAATTGGAAACACTCAATAACTTTACAAAGACTTGTATTTAAATAATTTTTTTTAGCAATATATTATATTACAAACTTAATTATACTTTTTTTTTAAAAATTAAAATAATTTTATATTAATTAATTTCATGTATGCATACCAAACTATATTTTTTTTAACCTTCCATTTTGATTGCAAATTCTTTTCTTTGATTTTTCCATAATTTTTAGTGGTAAAATCAATTTCATAAATTAAAAAGTTATCCAATTTTGAGCTATTTGAATATTTGATATTTAAATTCATCTAAATCAGCTAATTTTTATTTTATGAGGTTGATAAATTATGAAAAAAATCAAAGAAAATTAATTCACAGTCAAAGTAGTAAGTTGTAATTTTAAGTGTATAATAACATTTGTTGAGTAATTATAAAAAAAAAAAAAACTATTCAAATAGAATGAATCTGCATAATGATATTAGAATGAAATTATATATCTAATAGGTTTTTATCAGTTAAAATAATTTATGTTTAATAATTTTAAATATTCAAATAGTTTAACTAGGATAGTTTTTAACTTATGAGGTTGGTTCTACGTTCTATCACTAAAAATTATTAAAAAAATCAAAGAATAATAATTGCAAGACTACAAGCTTAAAACTGTCAAAATAGTTGTATTTTCACATGGTACCTTCTACACCTCCTTTAACATAATTACTAAACATTGTATATTATGCTAAACATTATTTTTTTTTTTTATTAATATTACCATTCAATTAAAAAAAAAACGTGTATCTATACACCATTGATTTCATATAATATAGGTACTTATTTTGAAATATCTAAAGTATTTTTCTATTACGATTACTAATAATTCACCCACTTACTTACTTTTTTATGTATTCACCAATACGTCAGTAATACGACCACTTATTGTAACTACACATTTTATATTTATAATATGTTCAATTAGTTTATTAGATAAATATTTAAACAACTAATAAATTCTTAAAATGACCAATGAGCTAGGTATACAAAATTTTCAATAAAATACAAAAGTTGTTATTTATATTACTTAACAGGTAACAGTATTATTAAGAAATTGTATAAACATGTTAACAATATTTGTTTGGTCATTTGTTGTTGATGCATGACTTTTGGCGTATGATAAAAATTGCTTCCTTGACTTAGCAAGCTGAACTATTGAGATGTTTTTATTCAACTTGTTCAAATATTTTCCTTCATAATCAGGTAAATCAATGTTTTCTCCTTCTATTCCTTGTTTCTTCAACTGTATAATTGACTGTAAAACAAATAATAAAATTGAAATATATAATAAGTGTGTTACAAAATATACAATTTGTTTTGTAATTCATTTAAAAATATGAAAATACTTACATTAATTACTTCTTGTGTTTTTTGATCTAAATCATACAAATAAGAACTTGAATTTAGAGGAGCCTGTTTGATATAAACCAAATTTAATGAGGTATTAAAAACTTATCAACACACGAATAATTAATTTTAATAAATAATACAATAAGTAATACAATTTTGTTAATTAATAATACTATAAACTAAAACTAAAAAATAAATCTATTTTTGAAAAATATAATTTTCTATATTAATTAATAGCTGTTAGTTATGTTACACTTACATTAATTGTTGACTGATTTGGTACAGGGGCAGCTACTTCAAAAATTGATTTCCTAATTTCTTCAGCAGGTAAAGTATCATCCAATTGTAAATTTATTAAGGGTGAATCCCACCTATAAAAATATTAATATTTAAAATATACAATAAACAATTATAATTAATCCAACAAACCTATTAGAATGATTTGGTTCTTCATATCGCATAATAAGATCATCAAATGTCTTTTTAACATATTTTTCATTATCCGCTCTATTTTCATTTAACTCCCAAGCTTTTTCAGGTGAAATATCACAAACAACTAAACACTTTGGTGTACTCAAACTCTTAGAAGAACAAAACAATTCATATCTAAATCCTAATAAACAATTTTAAAATGTAATTAATGTTTATCAAGAGAAAATTATATTTAATTTTTGTTACATAAACAAAAGGAACCTTTAATAAAATTTCCAGAGTCCAATATCACAACATTTTCTTTGGTCAAATTCCTATAAATAATTGTAAAATATGCATTATATTATGCAAAATATAATATATAAAAATTAGTACAAAACTAACTTCAAAACATCAGAATGTAATTTAGACCTGAGTTCTTTTTCTTTCTTCATTTCTGTGCATACCAAAATTCAATATTATTAAATAAATAATATATATTTTATTACATGCTAATAATATAAACCCTATTTTGTGATTTAAAAACGAATAGATTAACTAACTTATTTTAATTAAACTAATTAATAATCTTGATTCAGAAAAAATTATAATATTGTCTATTCATTTGTTTTAATTTTATATCACATATATATTAATTGTATCTTTTTATTAATTTTATTAATCGAATCTTTAATAATAGTCATATAAATCAACAGTAAACTGCGTACGGTGAACCTTGATGGTTTCACATAAATTTACATTGATTCTATGAATTAAAACTTATAGCTATTGTCATAATTATCTACTATATTTGAAAAAAAATCTGTTCTAGGTATATTATAATTTTATAAATATTTATGTTTATCATTAATTTATACTTAAAACAAGATACTTCAGTTCAAGTAAAAGTATTTACATTTTTTTTTTTTACCTAAAAATAAATTATTCTTGCTTATATTCATTTGTAAAATGATTTCATTATCTGATATAAGGATAACTTCTTTTTGTTGATGTTCTGTGAAGTATTTTTGAATCTCTTTAGCTCTTGTAGTCTTACCACTACTTGGTAAACCAACCATTATTATTAAAGGCATTTCAAAGTCAAATACAAAATTCAAACTAAAATATAATATACATAAAGCATTTAATCATACACAATTGAGGAAAAATACATTTTTTAAAAACAAACATGTGATAACAGTATAATTTTAAATTTTAAACCAGTCTTAAAAGATAAGGTATCTTATCTTGTTTTGAATAATTGATAACAGATATCAAACAACGTTATCAAAAAAAAATATAATTATCAAATTTATTTATTATAATATTAATATCATAATGATCCGAGTAGCAATCACAAAATACAAATTTTTAATATTTAAGATTTTTTACACTTTATGCAATAAGAAACAAAATATGTATCATCTGGATTTAATATAATAGTTCGATGATTGCAAGGATAGGGAGAATTCGAAAAGGTCTCCAAATGTACCGCTAACCAGTATAACTTTCCTTCTTTTAGAAAATCTCTGCAATGATATATTTTTATTAAATTTACAATTGTTATGTAAATAAAACTAACAAATATTTACCTAATTTTTTTTAATAAATGTTGTGTTTGATTATTATTAAAAAATCCTGTCCAGATTATTTGAGTAACTTGACCAACATTGTGAGAATTTGATTTTGTTAACTTTCCACTTGGAAAAACACATGGTGCCTTATTATCACTAGAAAATTTAATTAAATTGTAAAAGTAACAAAAGTATTAACATAATTATTTAGCTATAAATCTAAATGTAAGTCACATTGACTTACAATCAATGTCTAAATTATCAATTTATACAATTAATATAAATTAAACCAAAAATAAACTTATAATTTTAATTTGATCAATTAAATAAGACAAATTAGTTTGAAAATTTAAAATCAATAAAAATAATCATTGATTGAATCTTACATTTTTATGTCTAAACAAAAATATGACAACCAAGTATCAAGTAGTTTAATATCATTTCCTGATGGTATAGTCATATTGTATTTTCTACTTATAGTTGATCGAGGATAACATTCTTGACATTCATATCCATTTTTGTAGAAGTATGAAGCTATTGATGAAGAACATATATCATCATCTAAAATACATTTGAGTTAAATAAAATTTTATACAAATGAAAAAAATTAAGTGCAGTATAATAAAGTATTTACTATTAGATTCCCAGCAAACAATTAATTCAAACTTTGTATGAAAACGTTGAAAACATTCATTGATACGTTGGTAGGATACACTATTAAAATTTAGGTTATTTAAATCCAATGAAATTTCTTTAAATAAACAATAATAGCATGTTAGAAAGGGAACTTATTTGCTTAAACTAAACAAATATACATATTATATTTTTATTAAAGTATTTATAAATATATTATATTATTTATTTAATCTGTATTTACTTGAGTCTTTTACTGGTAAACACATATTCTGATAAGATGATTGAATTAAAGACATGTGTAATACATTATTATTTGTTATAGAAATACAATCATCAATATCCACACGAGTATTCAAAGAAATTGCATAAACTTTGCCTGAAAAAAAAAATGAATAAATTTTTAAATAATTCATTATAAAGTATACAAAAAATTATCTATATCTATATTAGCTATACTTCAGCAAGTTCTACACATGTTTCTTTTATATTTTATAAAGTTACATTTTTCTAAATTATTACATGTTTTTTTAGATTCTGAGTGAAACAAGGAACATATTAGTTTTACATTTTTTTTTTCATCTTTGTTTTAGATATAACATTTTTAGTAATATACATTTTGGCAGAAATAATAATCCGATTACAATGAATACCTTCAGTAGAGAACTGCACCTACTTGGTACTTTTTGTGGCTTATTTTTCAAATTTATCAAAAGTTTTTCTTTGGCATAAGAAAAACAACCAAAAAGTAGTTTTAAAACTGTAGTAAAACTGCGATTTCAACAATTTCATTTTAAATATTTTATAACTAATGAAATTTTAAATGTAGAGACTTGAAATTTTCTTTTTGTATTCTCGTAGGTATTTTACATAATATTATGTGGTAAAATTTTGGTAAGGATTATTAGTATAATATATTGTATATAAATGCAATATCATTGTATTCAAATCTAAATTATAATAAACACTAATTTCTCAGAGCACTGAAGGGATGATTTATTTGTATCAGTTGTAGAACCAATAACCATGCATAACTAAATAAATTGTAAAATGTATATCATACAATTAGTTTATTTATTTGTTATTTATGTGTATGTTAATATTTAAAAAAATAATACCGTTTTTCACAAAAGATGAAATAAATCCAGGATCTATTAATGAGCATAATTTAACATTTTTTATTAAGTAGTATTGACAATTTTCAGAAAATATGTTTTCAATATATTTTGGAATGAAAAGTGTGTCTGGTAATACAACAGAAATCTAAAACAATCATAATAGTGTTGATGTAATAATTACAGAATATATAATATTATTATATTAAAGTAATTAATTACTTACGGAATGCGTTAGTCCATAATTGTCTATATCCGTTAATATTTTATCCCAATTTTTCTTTATGTACCCGTGTTTGTTTAAAGTTGGTTTAAATTTAAATAATTCTGGTTCGATCATTATAACAATCCTCTCCTCAATACAATTTCATTAATTTGAAAAAAATAAATAAAGTTATGTGTACCTAAAGTCTTGAAGTATAAAATCAAAAAACCGTTGAACTGATGAAGATGAAGTAATAGATAAAGATAAATCAAACTTAAAAGTTAAAACCGGTAAAAATATAACTTGGAAATGTGTTATCATAGATATATCTTAAGGTACTATTTCAATTCATGATAGTGTGGTACCATTGATTATGGAATATACTACTAACGTTTAATCTGTGGTTTTACCTTAGATACATAACTTTACAAACTAGAGAACCTAGTTAATAAAATAGTAATTAGTAGTTAATAGTAAATAATTATTTATCTAGGCCCTCTATTACAAACTATACTAAAATACATACAATTAGGAACTATATAATTTATAAATATATTAACTAAAATTAGTATTTAGTATTTACAACATTATTATGTTTACCTTCATTAACCTAACCTGCTATAATAATAAACTCGCACACTATTATGTTGGCTGTGTTGTTTATCTAATTATTATCACATCTACAATTGTTATCAAAGAGTTGCTTTTTTAGATTTCATTATTTTAATGGTCGAACCCACGATTTAGAATCTAGAAATTCACCACTGGAAATATTTTATGGAATTAAATCAATTAATTATTTAGGTTGTAGGTACTAAATACTATTACAGAATTTCACCATCATGACCAGGTAATGCTTGATTTTAGTATAAATTAATTAATTACATGAGATCAGTTTAAAATATTTTAATAAATAATTTCAATGTTTATTCATATATAATATTTATAAAGTTTATATTTGTATTAAAATTTTTCTTTTTTTGTTTCCTTCAATTAATTTACAATTAATACAAAATATTACAAATTTATTTATAAAAGATTAAAAGAATATTTCTTAAAATTTAGAATTTTTTTTATTTCAATTAAAAAATACAAATTTTATTATTATTATTGAGAATTAATTCTCATTTATGTAGAATAATTTCTGTACTATTTTTTGAAAAGAAATTTATTTAAATCGTGTTAAAATATTTAACTTTAAATACCTTTATTTTATTATTATACCTTTGTTTATTTATATAGAAATAATTTTAAAAGAAAAACATTTTTTTTATTCTGATAGAGGTTTTTATGTATTTAAAGTATAACAACATTTTCAATAAAATGTTAATCATTTATAAATTATTAAAAAAAAAATTAATTTGTATCTTTTTAACTAATTTGTATCTATCTATATTTTATTATATTTTTACTATATTATCATCTGACTAATTTTTTAGAGCCAAGTTAGAATTGGGTGAAATTACTCATCATAACATTAAACAGCTTAAACGATTAAATACAGTAGTTTTTCCAGTGTCATATAATGAAAAGTTTTATAAAGATGTCTTAGAAGCTGGGGAATTAGCTAAATTAGGTATGTAATTCAGTGCTTATTTATTAACTTGTACAGTTATACATATTGCTATGCAATTTTAAATTTTCAGCATATTATAATGATATTGTGGTTGGAGCTGTATGTTGTCGAATAGATCAAGAAGTTGGCCGTCGACTTTATATAATGACTTTAGGATGCTTATCACAGTATAGAAGACTTGGTATAGGAAGCATGATGGTTGAACATGTCTTAAATTATGTTGAAAATGATGGGACATTTGATAGTGTTTATTTGTAAGTAATATTTTAAAATATGTAACTAAATGAGTATTTAATTGTGTTTTATACTCAGACTACTTGCTTTGTTTTAGACATGTTCAATTGAATAATGACAGTGCCATCAAGTTCTACAAAAAATTTGGCTTTGAAATAGTTGAAACTAAAGAGCATTACTACAAAAGAATAGAACCTGCAGATGCCTATGTATTGGAAAAACGCTTGCGACCTAAAACATTAAATGGGAAAAATGAACATCTTTCGAATAATATTAAAAAGATTGAACACTAACTTTTTCATTTGTTTATTGTATTAATAAATTTATTATAATAATAGAACACATACTGTAAATTCCCAGTATATAATAAACACATAAAATTGTCTTTTTGTTGATAATAATTTAATTAGTATTTTTTGTGTTAATTCCCAAAACATACTTTAATGAATATAATTTTAAAAAAAAAACAAATTACATTATATAATATAATACGATTATGGCTAATGTATATAGTACTCAAGTAAGAAAATACTACAATTTAAAATGTTTAGTGCATAACTTTAAAGCTCATATAATAATAATACTATAATATTAATTTAAGAATTTGGAACATATTTTATTTAGGATATGTTTAAAACTAAATCCATACATAAAATTAACACTCTGATATTTCAAGTTGTTTAAATAGTTCAGCAATCCGTTGTGCACATAGTACTGATCCTTCATGTGCTTCTTTACAGGTCTATTTATAAATAAAAGTAGAAGTAAAAGTAAAAGTAGAATAATAGTTTAAAATATTAATTAATATGAACTCACAATAGCCAAGTTTAAAAAACCATGAGGTAATCCTTTTAAAATATCCATATTCACTTTTTTTCCAAGTCCTTTCAATCGTTTGGCAAACATCACACAGTCATCTAAACATGGATCCATGTGTACTGTCTAAATTCAAAATTGTATTTAGTTTAATTATAAATGAATATAAGAAATAGGATATAGATATTTCCATTTTCGATTCATTCTATAATATTGTAATTCCCTATAATTATATTATGTACCTATTTATATCCCATTTCCCATAGTTTTTAAAATAAACTAATTTGCATTAAAAATAAAATTACAATTATTTTTTTCATATTACCTAATAAAAATAAAAATTATATAATATTAAATCTTTAATATCGATATGCAATTTTTTTGCGATATTGATATCGGCAAAATACATACAATATCGATATTTGAAGAAATATTGTAGTAGTATCGTTAGTAGTATCAACTAAAATATATTATAATAGAAATTCTAAATAAAGTCTAACAATTATTGCTACAATGGATGAAATTGATCAATCAATGAATTTTTATTGTACACATTTTTCTATTCTCAAAGTTATACATAAGTCAAACATAGCTAATATTTTAATTATAATGAAGTAATAATTTTTAATTGTATTCAGTGGCGGTGTGAAGTTGTTTTCTCAATAAAATAGCTAAAAATAGCATAACATGCCATATCATTATAAAAACAGCTTTTTCAAGTTTGTTAAAAATTTGATATTAGCTTATTAAAAAATTTTATTTTGTAAATAAAATTATTTTTAAGTCATGGTTTTGATAAATCATGACAACCCCTTTTTAACATGAAATAGCTTTTTGAGAACCACTTTCGCACTACTACTGATTACATTACATAATTATATGAAATAACATATTTCTGGGAATATAATAATAAATATACTGATGAAAGTAAAACAGATAACATTATTACTATAATTATTTACTGAATACTAATATGGAATGATTTACAGTATTTAAAAATGAAAATGAATATATTTAATATATATAAATTATTTTATTTTATGCAAAATGAAATTTTATTTTCACAATTCATATTGATCAATAACATACCACAATATGAACAGGAGGTAGTTTATTAAAAAGATCATCATTTGCAAAATAAGGTGATAAGAACGGATCTTCTGGTAACTTAGGTAATTCTATCGGTAATGCCATCTCTTCTACTACTTCACTTAAAGCATCTTCACTATCACTAAACATAAAAAAAAATCTAATTTTTTTAATTTTTAACTAACTAATTATATTAATTTAAAATATTTTAATTCACGTTAACTACAACTGAAAAATTAATTATATATTTCATTAATTGAGGTTATAGAATTTAGATACAACCAACAAATTTTGAGAGTAATATTGATAGTATGATTATATTAAAATTATAGTTAAAATTTCACCTACCAGTAGATCATCATTAATGATTAATCAATATAAAACATGTCTACTCTTTTAAAAATAATTAAATAATAATTTATGAAAAATTCTGTACCTGAGAAGCAAAACACAACCATTGTATTACTACAGAAATTAATTAATTTTAAGCTGTATACGTTTCAATTTTATATTTAAAACATTCATAAAATTGTATTTTATAGTTAATGTATATGCTTTTAATAAATTTTACTATGTAAACTGAAGCTATTTTAGTGATTTTATAATAATCACTAAGTCGGATCTTTGATTCATATTAAAAAGGAAAAAATCTGGGTAGTCACTGATATAGGACGTTTTTCTTTTGTTCCTTCAATTCACGAAGAAGTTAATGGTAGAATGCTACTGAGTTAAATTATAATTAAGATTTGAATGCAATATTGCATGTGAAATAACAATTATGAGTAAGCTTAGTCAGATATTCAATGTACAATTGCTTTAATACATTTTTCATTTATCAAATAATGTGCAACAGAATAATTAATTATCAAAAAATAATGAAATTCAAGTACCAACTAGATAAAATTTGCTACTAAAAATATACCCTATTCATGATAATCAAAACTTTATATCTACCTAAAAAAAAATGCTTTCAGACATGAAAAAGTAAAAAATAAAATATCTTAGTAAAACCAATACATTTCTTGCTTCGCTCAGAATGTAAAATGATTTAATTTTGAATAAGAAAGTATCATAACATCATTTTTGTTAAAAGTTGATTTTAGCTTCCCAGGTACAGAATTAAATTATTATTTTATTTGCATAACTGCATATTAGAAATTATTTTTAATACTTTGAAATTTTGGTTTATGATATTTTAGAGGGCGTGAGCAAAAACTCAAAATAATTTTTTGGCTACTAATGAGGTGGTATGTGTTTCTATTGTTGATAATTACTAAAAACAAGTGGTTAATTTTTGTATAGTAATGTTTAGTAGTTATCTATATTTTTTAAAATTAAGGATTATAGATTAAAAGCCTTAGTTAAATCACCTAACGTCTTCTTCTGCAGTTCCTCCAGTCAATGTAATGAATGTGTTTGTAATAGCAGAGCTAATATTCTCAGCTGTTTCTGTGAGTATTTTCGAAAATCGCCTGGATTGTCCTCGTTCATGTGCAGCTTCTTCAACAGGAGTTATGGTTGATTGAATATTTTCTCTGGTGTCTTGTATTAGCTCTAAAGCTTCTTCACTAGATTCTATTTCTATAAAATCTTCATGCATACCATCCTTTGGTTTAGAAACATTTTTCAATTTATACTCATATAAACTATCTTGATAAATTTCAGGGGGACAAGCATATGCTAAATAATTTCAAACACTCAAATATTATATAAAATAATTAATATAAAACAAAAAGGATTAAAAATAAATTAATAACTACCCTTCAAACAATTAGTCATAAAACCTAAAGGTATTAACGGATCAATTAAACTCAGAAATCTTGCAGGTGTTGGAGACCAAGCTATTGCACAAGGAAAGTATGCCAAAAATAAACCGTCTGGAATTCTAAAACCCATTTCTATACATTTTAATGCTACACAAGCACTTAAATTTCCACCAGCAGAGTCACCTAAATTAAATTATAATCAATGAGTTTTATATATATAAGAAATTAAATAATAGAAGTTATATAATAATAAAGAAATTTCATAATAAAATGTATGTAAAAAAAAAGCATAACATTATAAATTAAAACATCAATTTCGGTCTATAACTTATTTTTGTTCTTACCTGCCATTATAATATGTTTAACAGTAGAACCCAAATAAGCTGCATTACTTAATGCCCAAACATAAGCAAATAATAATTCTTCCATAGCTCTAGGGTATGGTGCTCTTGGGGCTAAGGAATAATCAACAGACAATATAGGAATGTCTAATCTAACTGCCCAATCCCTCAAATATGATTCATGAGAACTTGAACTTTGAGACACAAAACCACCTCCATGACAATGGATAATAAGATTTTCGCAAGGTTCCGGTAATATTTTGTTACTACTATTATCTGCTAACTAATATATATATACTTATATATGAATATATTAATGCAAACAAAAATAAAATATAAATAAGTTATTTACCATGCCTTCGCGTTTGGTTTTGGAAATTAACCTAACATTTAAAGATGCATGCCCTGTATGGCATATAGGAGGTTGGAGTTCGAATAATTGTCCATCTGGTTTTAAGTACAAAATTGGTTTGCTAGGAATTGATATCAATTGATTGACAGCAACTGCCGGTGAAACTAGACTGGGTAAACTTTTCAACAGTTCTGTAAAATTTTTTTTAAAAAATTTGTTATTTTTACTAAAAAAATTATAAAAATAAATTACCAGTTTCACCAAGAAATAAAAAAGCTTTATAAAACTCTATTGAAGAATATTGAATAACATTGACAATCCTGCGAGCTCTCAATTCTGGATTTAACATATATTTGCTACCTAAATATATTACATAAATAATAGTTACACAAAAGATTTCAGTGCTTTATAATAAAAAAAATGCTTACTTACAATTCCATGCAGTATTTGCTCTAGCTAACATACCATTTTCATTATAGTAGACTTCACTAAAAGCAGCCATCATTATAGCAATAGTTTTTAAAGCAGGCTGTAGTGACTCATTAAACTTTAAAATAAAAAATTAAGAAATTGTCATTACAAAATTATATATTATATAACTATAGTTTTATTAAGCTTATATTTAAATTAGATGTTTTAATTGGTATGAATACAAAATATGACAAATTAATACATTTTGTCAAAAAATATTGTTATAGCTTTTTAGATTTTAATTGGTTTTACGTTTTAAAGATAATTTTTTTTTATGTATGGAGACACTTTTTCGAGTAGAAATAATGGTCCGATTACCATGAATAGTGTATGCTTTCGATAGCAAATTGCATCTAGTTGGTACTTTATTTAGATAATTTTTTGAATTTCTCAAAAGCTTTTCCTTAGGAGAAGAAAAAATACCAAAAAATGACGGAAAATCGGCAGAGTTACGGTTTTTGAAATTTGAAATTTTTTAATTCCGTGTTAACTAATTATGTTTTAATCGTAGTGTCTTGGAAAATTTTTTTGAGTATTAACTTAGCTGGTATACTTTATTAGAGGAAAAAAAATGGAAACAATTGGTTGATTTTCTGACTAAGTATAAAGTTTTGACATTTTTTCAAAAAATGTTTAATATTTCCTGCAATTTTTGGTTTATCAGATTAAAAATTGTATCGAAGTCCTTGATTGAGAATTTTTTTTTTTATATTAGCTTTTAAAGTAAAAGTTCTTGAAAATCGGTAAAATTATGGTTTCATTATTTTAAATTATTTTATTTCTTGATAACTAATTAAGTTTAAATTGTTGGAACTTCAAATTTATTTTAAATATTTACATTTGTAATTTAGACACGTGGTAAAATTTTGGAATGGATTATCAGTATAGTATATTGTAATATATTGAGTTTCGCTCAGAATCGTATTTTCTAATACAATATCCATTCAAATCTTAAGTATAATAAACCACTAATTTTTCCGAGGACCGAAGAGACGAAGGAAGAATGTTCACAATCAACCTTCCCACTTTTTGTTATTTTGTGACAATAAAAGAAATAACAGTCAAAGATTTTTTAAACCTTTTAGGTATTTTAAATATGTAATGTTTAAATGTTTATGATTATTTTTAGTCCATCGTTTAATTAAGAACTTTGAAAATATATAATTTTATCCTAGCTAATGTGTAATAAAATTTACTTATTTTGAATCTTAAAATCTGAAAATTGAATACAAGCTTAAACTAAATATAAAATTTCTCAAAATTCATAAATCATAATTTAATTCAATAAGCATTTAGATATAAAGTAGTGATTTAAAAAAGATAATTTTTTATGGATTTTTATTATATTATTTATTTGGTACTTTATATAGCTCATTTTTCAAAATTATCAAAAATTTTCTCTTGCGATATGTTAAACTATCAAAAAATAACAGTAAATCGGTTGCCATGAATTTTATTTTAAATATTTTATGATAAATTGATAACTAATGCAACTTTGAAGGTAGGGATTTGAAATTTTTTTGAGTATTCTCAAATGAGTAGTCTACATAGATGATAACATTTTAGAAAGGATTATAAGCATAATATATTGTATATCTGATTGAGTTTCGCTCAGGATTGTAGTTTCGAATGCCAAAGAAAATTCCCAAATTATTTGTGAAGTACAATACAAATCTTGTAAATTAATTTATTCTTTGATTATTTTATTTTTATTTATATATTATATTATTATAATATAAAATATATATGTAAAAGCAAAATAAATTCAGAATATCAATACCTACAGACTACAATGACTTGGTGTTGGGAACTTGTTTCAAGACAATGTTGTAATCAGTAATTTCCGATTTATATGTTCAAATATTTCATCCAAAAGATTAGGTTCATCCATACCTAACTTTTATAGAATAATAGTATAGTACATTCCCTTTTGAGGTGGTATTCATATTAGGACTTGTATAGAAAAATATGAAGGTAAATGTTCCAATATGTTTTTATAATTCTGCAATATAACTTAACATTAACAATTTTAGTTAGGTTAGGTTAGCAATGGCAGCTATCCTTAAAATACAAAAGTCGCCTGCTAAAATAAAGAGATACCTCCATCTTCCGCTACACTAACTCCAATTAAACTAATTTTATAGTACAATATAATATATTATATATATATATATATATATAATATACAACATATAGTATTTAATGTTAAAATTAGTTGTTTTTTAAATTAAACTTACAGTAATATGTACCTAACAAAGTATACACCTAACTAATACCCACCAAATTTATTATATATACTCTTTCACCTTATTATTTATTATTTACTTTTTACTATAGTACAGTCAACGAATCTATACTTGTGACTGCACATACCTACTGACTGATTATCCTAAATTCAGGGGGTTTAAGCACTTATCAATTTGTATTATAAGTGCATTTTTTTGAACAGCTACTACAGTCTTTATCCCAACAGACAAAAAACAGTCCCTTTAATGTATTACACTCACCACCATAATGTGCATTTATGTGGTTTTGTAATTAATTTAGAAACATGATCTTAGAATCCCTGATAAAAATTTACCAGTATGTGCATGACAGACACACATCTAATTTCATTGACTGTACTATAGATAATCGCCACTGTTTTATAGCACTAAAATAATAATGTTCATTTTTATTAAAGATTCTACAATATACTTATCACTTATATCATTATTATTAGAATTATAAATTACTATTACTTTGATACATTTATAAACATATATTTTATATTTTCAAAAGTTATTTTAAGGCATTAAAATGTTGACATTTGTCGTCTTAATTAAAACTATAAATTATACAATATACAATATAATATATTATAATACAATTACAATAATAATAATAATTTAATATTTGAAATAGATAAATGTTAATAGTGATGATATGGAGTCGACAAAAAATTTAAATATTATTTACTTGGAAAGCCAAACAACGACCATAAAAAGGGCAAAGTTTAGATGGTTCAATTTTCATCATGAGTTCCAAAGCTGTAGTATCATTTCCAGCAAATAACATGCCTGGTTCACTCCAACCAATTAGAAGACATAAATTTTCTAAACACAGTACTAATGCACTCATTACTTTGTTACATGATTCAATCTCTCTGTAAACATGTAAAAATTAATCAATTACATTATAGGAGTTAACATTTCACTGAGTACATACTTTGTATAAAATGCTTTACGGAAGAAAAATGAATCACGATTGGCAGCCATTTGGTTGCAAATTTTAATACTATGAGCAATAAATAAGTCCACAACAGAAACATAACTTCGATAACCATTGCCTGGTACGGATGGATCAAAATCATACAAATGGCATACACTTCGCAATTCATAAACTAACGGTTTTATATTTCCAATACTTTCAAATAATTGTTCAAAGGAATTGGCTATGGCAGTTGAACCATTTCGTTCGTCAGTTGTAAAATAGCTTACATTTTCTCTACATGTGTCTCTGAGTTTATCATATAAAAATGTATTATCATCAATATCCATTGGTGTAGTCATTATAATTAAATTGCACACATCTATTAAATAAAAAATTATATATAATTCAAAAATGTATTATATAATTATTATTAAAGTATAATATAATATTACAATCATTGATTCACAATAAAAAATATCTGTATATTGAAAGATATTTGGATAACTTACAATATACATTTATACATATATAATTTAAATTTTATATAATATTTTAGAGATTAAAATAATCAAACATAAAATGATGGCTTTTTAACCTAACCTAACCCAACCCACATAAAGTATCAATACATATATATTATAGTTGTTTGTATTTTCTGTTACTACTAGTGATATTGTTGTTCATTAATCATTGTTAACACTTTTTTCACTATGAACCCTTATTATATTTCTATTAAAATCAATATTAGTAGGTTTTATTTATTAAAGTTAGTGAGTTCATTAATAATTATTTTATTGCAAGTATATGTCAATAAACTCAATACCCTTCTAAATATTTACCTGAATATACTGTATATAAAGGTAATATTATAATATTTAATAGTAGGCAATTACATTAAATGTATAATACACTAATAAAAAATATTTACTCATACACTTAAATATAGGAATAGGTTATCGTGTGTAGATCCTTTATAAAATAAATTAAAGGCTACTAAAACAGCTAAAGTGAAATTTTTAATATTAAAATAAAAGGTTATCAGTATAATTGACACTGACTTAATTAATACAAATTTAAATATTTTAAACTAATTAGATACCTAGGTATTATTAATTTAAATAGAATAAGAACAACCAGTTTGTTGTTAAATTTATTAATAATATGAAAAGTAAAATGATTAATAAAATTTTTACTTACTAAAAATATGAAAAATAGGTATGTGTTCTTAAATAAAAATATTTAATGAATACCCATTATGATATATCATATATATACATATAGTATATATAAGCAATGGTCAACCTAGAAAAAATAAAAGTTATAATTTCTGTAAGCTTTAAAATAGTTATAGTAGTTTAAAAATAATTATAATTATTTACAGTAAAAACAAAACAATTGTTTATAATATTAGTTTTACCATTATTAAAATTCACATTTTATTTAAGAGCACATATTTTATATTTTGTAAAAGTGATTTGAGTAAAATAAAAATGTATATATAGGCACTTTAATCAAATTGTTTACACATATAACGCTTAGAATTCCATATGAAATAATCACAATTTATAATTTAGCTCATCATCTATTATATATTATAATTACAGTTATTATTAATACTTATGTTATTGTTAAAATAATGTGCGTAACTAGGGGATGGATTGGGAGGGCTTAACTCTATCTAATCCATTTTTATTCTTTCCTAAAACATTTTATAATTTCTATTTTTTAAATGTATAATTATTAAAAATTATAAATTATATAAAGCTTAAGCTCTTCTTAATAAAAAACTCTAGTTATGTCTATGGGTAAAATAATTAATAATTACCATAAACAATTATAACAGCATTCAATGAACAGTGGGTAGTTAATTATAACTAATTTTTATGTCTTAAAAATAATTAATAAGCGAATTTTGTAGAAAAAAGTATAAAGAATAAAAGTTGGTTTAATATGAATACAAAATAGTATATTATTAACAATAAATCAATAACAATTTTATTTTAATATTTAACGCACTAATAGTACCGATGTGGTGAATATTAGAGTTGAATTATATAAAATGATTGACAGTTAAAAAAGCAAAAACTATGTCAAATTATCAATTGTCAATGTTATACTTCAAAATCAAACCACAGATTATATGAAACTATCATCAAACTATGAAAAAAAAATGATTGATGACTGAATTTTATACGAGTGTAGTAATCTAATTAACTAATTTTGAGTGATAAGAATAAGAAACGTGACAAGCGATTTGAGATAATATACTAATTACCACGGTTATATATACCTTACTTAACCTAAACCGTGCTGGTTATACACATATACCTTGGATTTAAATTGAATGGCCAATTTCAATTTTAAAAAATCCAGGACATCAATATTAAATTGTTCTCATAAAAATATAATAAAATATTTTGTATTTCGTTTATTTAGTATGCCATACCTATAGTATAGTATGGGATATAGCAAGCAGTATTAAGCTATAGAATATAGTCATTACAAACTATTTAGGTATAAATATTTAAATATAATAAAAATAATATATGTAATTTTTCAAATTTCTTTGGACTCCTTGTACTTTTTACACGTATCTCGTCGGTAAATAAATGCCGTACTGATTTATAAAGTATTTACTGTACGTGTATGTAATACAATATTATTTTTTATAATCGTTGGTGGAAATTGGGGCTAAACCCACTAAATTTTCTATTAGCCCCACCCTTAAAAATTGTTTGTGTATTACATATATTTATGAATCCTTCATAGCTTATTTTAATCTTAGAAATATTAACCCCCTTACTAAAATTTTAATGAAGAAATGAAAAAAAGAATGTGGAAATTATAGATGTATACAACTTCATAATCGTATGAAGGTTAGGTTAGGTTAATCTTTATCATTCTTGGAATCTTATCATTTTTCGGTCAACTGCCCCCATAGAATTATAACGAATTAGAATGATTGCCCCAAATGAACTTTATGATAACATATATTTAAATAACAAATATATATTTAGCCATAGGAGCAACCCATGTATTTAGTTCAGTGGGGGCAATCCATGAATCAGATAAAAATATAGTTATTATCTATATCTGTGATATGAATATATCATATATGAATGCCGTATCCATATGTTTAATATCTATGAGGATAATATGACAAAAAATCAACAACACTAATCTATTGCAATTTACCTCCAATTTATTGTTTACTCTTTATTTTTCTTTTTCAATGTTTTCCTTTTCATATGACATATTTCATTCATTTCAATGTTTGTTACTGTCCGTCGTGCCTCGTGCATCTAAATTTCACACTGGTCGTTTCTCACGTTGTAAATTTTAAAATTTAACTGCCAATTGTGCATAATAAAATATTATTTATGCTAAATATTTGTTTTGTTATGTTGTGATGGTTTATCGCGGATAATCTTTATTTGTAAATCCCAATTCCCAATAATAATATAATAAGTGAAATTCATCAAGTTTGTATTTCCAATTGAAAATATTAGCAATGGATCATGACGATTGTCCATATCGAGCTGAATATGCCAAAAGCAACCGATCTAAATGTAAAGGATGTAAAATCGGTATTGAAAAAGATCATCTTAGACTTGCTGTTATGATTCAAGTAGGTCAAATAATAGGTTATTTTAATTAGAAAATTTAAATATTTAATTATGCAGAAGAAAATAGACATCTCTTTTCTCCATGTATTATAATAAATATGTTTATATATAATAGTATCTACTTACTTCAAAACTATCATAATAGTCTAAAAACATATCTATTTCCAGTCTCCTTTATTTGATGGCAAGCAGCCAAATTGGTACCATTTTAGCTGTTTTTTTGCAAAACAGCGACCAAAAGCAATAACAGATATTTCTCATTTTGAGTCAATTAGATGGGAAGATCAAGACAAAATAAAAAAAAAAATGGGTAATTTCATTGATAATTAATACTGCTATACATATTAAAAGAGATTATAATGAATTGATTGATAGTGAAATAATTGTATACTCTATGAATATTACTGAAATTATTAACAATTTATCAAAAAATTTAAAAAACTAAAAGTCTTCTAAGATTTTTTAATAAAAATACATTATTATTTGTTTTTAAATAAATGTTATTTAATTTGTTTATATTTATCTTAGAGTCTCTTATTGGAACTGCTGAGCCAACTTCTACAAAAAAAAAAACTGCTCCTAAAAAAAGAATAAACCAAGATTTCAATATAGAGTATGCTAAATCTGGGCGAGCTGTTTGCTGTGGGTGTCAAGACAAAATTGTTAAAGTATAGTTATTTTATGTTTTTAAACTTTATGATTTAGTTCTAGTTTAAATAACCATTGATAGTTAGAAGTATAATTTAAAACAAATATATTCATTAATTTATACAATATTGTATTTTATAGGATGATATTCGTATAGGTAAAATGGACTATGAATCTGAAGAGGCACGCCGATTTGGTGGTATAAATAGATGGCATCATTTAGAGTGTTTTATTAAACTTCGGGAAGATTTAGAGTTCTTTGATGCTGCTTCATCATTATCTGGTTATGCTAATTTAAAAACTGAAGATAAAGACAACATTAAAAATCAGTTGCCTGGTATAACAAATAAAGCTATTGCGTGCGTAATTTATACTATTTTTTTTTTTTTTTTTTGTAACTTTTATTGTTATTGTAATTATTATTTGTTTATGATTATTAAGGATTAACAATTTAGATAAAATTGATGGACCAAGTAGTAGTAAAAAATTGAAGTCTAGTAATAACGATTTAGAAATAAAAAGCCAAAATAAATTGATTTTCAAGTATATGGATTATTTAAAAACATTAAATATTAATATATGCAAAGAACTTTTAGAGTATAATAAACAAGAAATTCCTTCTTCAAATCTTGGAGCGGTATGGAAATATAAAATATATAATTGTAGATGTATTTTGTTCATTTATATTAAACTTATTATTTATGAATCATATAGTTGTAATAACTATACATTATTTAGAATAAGAAAGGTAGTTGCATCATTTTAGTATTGACAATTAACGTATACACAATTTAAAATTAATTGTGCCTACTTAATAACTGGCACTAATATTATTGTAGACTTTCTTGGTATGACAGAAATACTGCAAGTATTAAATGCTAATAGGTAGTTGACCAGTAAGGCAAATGTTTGACAATAGCCTATGAAAACTTGTCATTGCTAACTATTTTTCTTATTCTGAATAAAATAATTTAAGCTTTTTATTAAGAATACTAACCCATGGTTATTGTCACTTTCTATCAAACAGTAAGTATAGCAAAATCACAATCACTTGGAACTGAAATTATGGTATTTGAATTAATCTTATAGTTAAACACTTATTACCAAATTTAAAAAATGAAACTTTCGAGATTCTTCTGTGGACCATTTGTAAATTTTCATCTAACAATGAAGTTATACATGTTTTAATTTTTTCATATTTTAAATAATTTTAAGATTGTCAGACTACAAAGGAATCTCAAAAATGTTTCTTTTTTAAATTTAGTATTAAGTGTTAAACTGAGTTCAATACAAACACCACAATTATTAAAGTTCAACATAACTGTGATATTTCTATATTTTCCAATAGATAGACAGACAGCAAAATATGCTGATATAATGTCCTCTAAATAACTTAAGGAGTCTTCAAATCTTTCTATATTGTAATAGTATAAAAATATTAACTTCAAATTTTAGTGCATTTTAAAATTTAATAATTTTTAAACCTAACTAATAAATATAATAAATAATTTAAAATTTAGTTGATATTAAAATATGGACTTAAATCCTTTTTAGGTATTTGATAGACTGTCAGATATAATGGCTTTTGGTACCTTACTTCCTTGTGATGACTGTCAAGGTCAATTAGTATTTAAAAGTGGTATTGGATATCAATGTAATGGTTATAAAAATGAATGGTTAAAATGCGAAAAAGTTTTAACTAACCCACCTCGTGTAAAATTTGAAATTCCTTCTAACCTTCAAGATAATAATGCATTTCTGTAAGTAAAACATATTTGTGCATAATATTACAGTGTATAATGTATTATTAATTTATACTTTTAGAAAGAAATATAAATGCAAGATAAAAAACCGTCTCTTTGTACCAACTTCTTTGAAGCAATCATCAACTGTTAAAAATACAGAGAAAGGCGTGTAAGTTATATATTATAATATCCTATCATTATTTATTAATTATATACTTTTTTTTTCTCTGTAGAGCAAAAGTTACTCGCCATGTGCCATTAAGAAATATGGAGTTTACTACAATACTGAAGGGGTCAGAATTAAAATCTATAAAAAACAATGTAGCAAAATTTGGGGGTACAGTAATCTCCCAATGTACCCCAAATGTTGCTGCTGTTTTTGCTGTTCAAGGTAATTTTATTATTCATTAGAATATTAAATGACTAAATTATAAAAATTCTCATTTTTTTCTTTATTTAATTTATTGAAATTAAATGAATAATTAAATAAAATTTAAGTTAGATGAGTGTCTCCTAATTATCTAATAAATTCTAAAATGTATAAAAAAGCTTTACCAGTCATATAGTTGATATGGGGACTAAAATTGAATACTATAAACAGGATACCCAAATCCTAGACTTGGTTGTAGCGTTGAACAGTCGCTCGCTTAGTTTATAGTTGATCTTGTCGCTTAGTTATCACTGATTTAGTATGATAAAAATTTATTGGATGACATGCCGAAAATATTTACAAACTGTTAACGTTCATTTAGATAAAATCTAATCCAAAATAAGAGTGGTTCACCTACACCTAGTCTGTCAAAAACATACATAATAATATTAAGTCCAATGCCTTCAAATAATCTGTGTATATAACATCAACTTGAGAACCTATTAATATATTTAATTACAAATAATCGAGTAAATTTAAAAACATAAACATAATTGTATATATTTAACTTGTTTTCATTCTTGCTAAGTATTGTAAATATTTTACCTTTGTGATTGTAATATGAAAATAAACCATGTATATTATTGGAATCCTTATTATATCTTAAATTTCTAATAATAACAACTTAATTTTATTATTTTAACAGACAGTATTGGGAAAACAAGTCAAAAGCTAAAGGAAGCTAAAGAATTTGATATTGAAGTTATTGATCATACTACCTTTTTTGATGCTATTATTAAAGGTGGTAATGCTATTGATTTGATAATTGAAAAAAATCTTGCACCCTGGGGTGGACATGTAAATATAACTGTTATATTAAAATATTTAAACAATTATTTTGTTTTAATTTTTATATATAGGCAAAACAGAGAATAGAAAAAAGACAAAATGAATTGGAACTAGAACATAAGCATAAAAGTGGTTTGAAAAGTAAAGTATTTGGAAAAAGTATGTATGAGAAAAGTGTTCCAACAAGTGTGAAGTTAACTTTAAAAGGAGGAATTGCCGTCGAACCACAGTCTGGCTTAGAACATAGAGCACATGTTTACAAACATCACGATGAAGTATGGAATGCAAATTTATGTCTGTCTGATGTACAAACTGGCAAAAACTCTTTCTATAAATTGCAGCTATTAGAATCTGATAATAAAAATAAGTAATATAATATAGTTAATAATAATATTGTTTTTAATATTTAAATAAATACATTTTTTTTTCATATAGGTTTTGGTTATTTCGTTCTTGGGGTAGAATAGGCACTACTATAGGTGGTTTTAAAACACAAGAACATGATACATTAAATGATGCCAAAGAAGATTTTAAACATTATTATGAAGAACAGACTGGAAATTTGTGGAAAAATAGAAATAATTTTATTAAAATGCCTGGCAAAAAAGTTCCAGTTGATACTGATTATGGACAGGTATTATAACTTACATATTTTAAATGTTAATTACTAATTAGTAATTACACATAAATTTAAAATTCAGTTTTTTTCTTATAATTCTTATTATATTATGATTAGTTAATTAAAATACTTTTATATAAAAATTAATTATGATATTAATCACAAAATATTAATAAATTAACATAATATTAATTGTGATTAATTTTCATTTTAGGATGAAACAAAAAAACTTGATTCTATAAGTAATATACCATGTAAATTACCTGATCCAGTTCAACAATTGATACAGTTACTTTTTGATGTAGAATCTATGAAAAAAGTTATGTATGAATTTGAGGTATGTTTTATGTAAATTAATTTTGTCATATTCGGTATTTAATAATTAATTTCCTAATTAAATGTAAATTAATATTATTTTAGTTGGATTTACAAAAAATGCCATTGGGAAAATTAAGTCGCAAGCAATTACAACAAGCATATTCTACATTGAGCGAATTAAATAATATAATAAATTCTAATGATGAAAAGACCAAAAGAGAGAATGTCATTGCGACTACAAATAAGTTTTACACTTTAATACCACACGATTTTGGTATCAAAACACCTCAGCTCATTGATTCTAAAGAAATTCTTAACGTATGAAACGTTATTACTCTATATTAAATATTCGCCATTATAAAAATACTAATATTTATATTCTATTATAATTCTTTAGGCAAAGTTGGAAATGATTGAAAGCTTGATGGAAATCCAAATTGCTTACAATATGATGGACGTTAAAACATCCGAAGATTCCATGTTACATCCTCTTGATACTCACTACTTAAAATTAAACTGTGTTATTGATGTTAGTCATATATATTATTATCAAGATTTTTCTAACATTCATGTAAATGAAAATATTAAAATGTTTTTCTTCCTTTTTTTTAGGTATTATATTCAGACATGAATGAATATAGTATTATTGATCAATATGTGAAAAATACCCATGCTGAAACACATAGCTCATATTCTCTAAATATTAAAAATGTTTTTAAAGTAATAAGAAGTGGTGAAGAGAAGCGATTCAAACCTTTTAAGAAGTTAAATAATCGTAAACTATTGTGGCATGGTTCACGAATTACTAATTTTGCTGCTATACTTTCTCAAGTAATTAATTATTTATAATAATTCTTTAAATTAAATTTATTTTAATTATACATGTATGAGTTTAGGGTTTACGTATTGCCCCCAAAGAAGCTCCAGTTACCGGTTACATGTTTGGTAAAGGTATATATTTTGCGGATATGGTATCAAAATCAGCTAACTATTGCATGGCCTCTCACGGAAGTAACACAGGTTTATTATTATTATGTGAAGTAGCATTGGGTAACATGTATGTGAAATTATAACATTTAATATTTTAATGAGTTTAAAAATTTCAACAAATTGTGCAATTTTTTTGAAGGGTTGAACATAAGGAATCAGTATTTATAGAAAAATTACCACAAGGAAAACACAGTTGTATGGGAGTTGGCAAGACAAAACCCAATCCTGCTGAATCATTGTTTCTTGAAGATAAGGTTGAAGTTCCTTTTGGAAAACCAATTTCGTCTAATGTCGATGATTCAACGTTGCTATACAACGAGTATCCTTTTTTTAATAAAAAAAAATTATATATTCTTAAAACTAGGCTGAGCTCATATCATTCACTTATACAGTCTATGATCCATTTGATAATATATATTTCAAGTGTTTTTGTTTAGTTACTCCTTCTGATGTATATTTTATTCAACATAAGATTTTAACTCCATTGTGCATTGTGATGGCCAGCGGGCAAGAACATTAAAACGCATGAGAAGTATTTATTACTGGAGCATTAATCTCCTATTAACAACCAAATGTAAAGAAAAAAATTAGTAAAAAAAAATAAGTTTTTATGACTATTCAATAAATGGATAATGATGGAAATAATGAATTAATTTATGCAATGATCTTATGTTGAATAAAGTAAACTACAGCGAGTTTATGGTGTGTGCTAAATGATCTGCAATTGTTTTATACTTTATATACCCCACCTAGTATACTATTAAGTGAACGTTATTCTGTTTGAATAAATGTCTTTTGTAAATTTTTTTAAATTTTTCTTCAGATTTATTGTCTATGACATTTCACAGGTTAAGATTCGTTATTTGGTCCAAGTGGAATTCAATTTTGATTATTAAAAGTATAACTATAACAAGAAATTATGTTTACTACCTCATTATTTTTTTATTTTACTATTATATATTTTTTTTTTTATATACTCTCAATTAATTATATTAAGTGTATGAAAATTTGTAAACATACACTAATTAGATGATAATAAAGTAATTTTTTTTTTACTTGAAAACTTTGATATATGAAAAAATCTACCTAAAAGTTTTTTGTTTCCGGTTTGGTATAACCATTGATATAATCAATCCTTTAAAAGATTATAAATAATTATTAGTCTATTCTATAATCAATGGTATAATTAATATATGCTATGAAAAATATTTGGGAACTATTGCACTAGAAATTAAGTGCTTATATAAAACTTATGAATTTATGTTATTTTGATGGAGATACTCAGGTACATGGTATTGATTTGCCTTTCTACATTTAACTAAAGATGAATTGTTATAAAAAATGTTAACAAATAATTATTGTTACATTATTTTGTTCATTTGAATATTATTCATAATAAAATAAACTACAGACATTATATTATTTAATGTGATACATGTTATAAACACTAATTTATTATTTATTAATTTTGCTTAATATTTATTTTGACTTATTAAACATATTAAATGTTGCCGGGGAATCTGTTTTCTGCAATCTGTGTGTCCCATTTGTCAATCCATGCATCTGGACATATTGATTTGTATACACGTTTGTAATATTTGCATGCATCAAAATCTTCTCCTCTTATTTTCTTACAGCGGTTGAAATCCAAGTAACTTTGATAACAATACCTAAAGTTGAAATTATAATAATAACTTTATTTGTTAGTCTGCAATATTACAAGGGTCATGAGATGAAGCATGTTTTGTTTTCATTATATAAAATTATAACTAACTGAATTTAATATATAATAAAGTTAATTTTCAATTGCTATACTGTATTCCAATGAAGTATAAAACATTTCAAAGATTAATCACAGTCATACTTTTATTTAATATGTTCATACATATATTAAAATAACGAATAAATAATCTCACTCAGAATAAAAGTATAATTTTCAAATTTATATTATTCATCTTTATTATCTGCAAATGCAGCTTAAAAGGAGGCAAGTGTTCTGTTGCTTCCTTAAAATCAGTACACTTTCAAGTTAATTAAATGGTAAGGTAAAATTTTTATATTTACACTATATATGGTATTAAACTTAAAGAAATAGTTTTCTAAGTATATAATATCATTCATTATAAATATTATAATAGTTTACTTCCTAATAATAATACTATTACCTATTCTATGATACTAGTATAAAATGTAATCAATAATAATAAGTATGTAGTAACTAGTTTTACAATAGAACATTGTACATAGAGAATAATTAAAAAATAATAATAAATACGTATTGTATAACATATATTAAAAGAACAAAAGGCATAAATAGACTGATGCCACTAATTTGAAGTTCAAATTCAAAATTAATACCATATTTAAATCAACAATTTAAGATAATTATCTTAATGCAATATAGCTGCTTATTTGAATTAAAGTATACATTTAACAACTGCTTCAAATTGGTTTTAATATTACCAAGTAATAAAATAAAAAAAGAACATTATAACTTAAAATTTAAATTTTGTAACTATGAAATACTAATTTTATAATGGATTGTAGTTTTTGTACCATGAACAAAATATAAATTTTTAATTTAATAAATTAATACATGTAACATTACTTAGTTTGATTGGTATTGGGAAAACGAGGATCCCATGGTGCAGTTTCAAGTCTGACGCCATCTACTTCAAGAACCATTTTGTCTGAATATACTAAAAAAACAATATTAAATAAATTTTGATATAGCACATATTTTTGCAATTAAAAGTAGAGATTTATAAATTAAATTTAAAAATATATTTCAACCTTTCAATTGTATTTTTATAAAAATCTTAATTTATTGATATCAAGAAATTATCTGTTTCTATTAACTATAAACATTTTTATTCTTCTTATAAAACATTACTTAAACACACGTTTTAATACATTTTTTTAATTACACATTTTTCTACTAATTCATTTTATACATAATACATAATTTAAAATAATATAATCCCATATTTAGTTATAGTTCTAAAGTTAGTTTTTACTATAAGACTAATATATACTTAAAATTAAATAAATTATAACTCATAAAGTATATTATATAAGTTAGTTTTACAAGTTATATTATATTTATAAGAAAATAATAGAACTAGTTTTCTAGTTTTTCTTTCTTTAAATCTAGTTAATATATTTTAACTAAATACTAATTTTAAATATTAGTAAGTGATTAAAATATGTTATGACTGATGTTAGGATTGTTAATAAATTATTAAACAAATTTATTTATATTTTTTATTGTATAAAGAAACAAAAAATGTATACATCAATTCACCTTAATGTTTAAAAATGCCTTTAATCAACATAAAACATAAATAAAATATCACATAAGTAAATGTTTAAATTATATGAGTAAATTTAGTCATATGAAATATAAATTAACTACTTTTTTATTAATTATCATTATCATCTAAGATAATATATACTTAAATGCCAAATAAAATTAAAATAATTAATTTTATAATAGGTACATAATATATTACTTAATTCATTTAGGTAATACAATTTTTAAATTAACATAAAAAATATTATTTATGCTCTATCTATTTAATATTTAGGTTAAAATGTATGACATAATCAAAAAAAAAAAAACCTACTTTAATAAATAATTATTTTGTATTTTATATAAAGCAATTTATTTACATATGATAATATATACATTGTAATTTTTTCTAATTATTACTTATTTTACAAGAGGTCTTGTTTTGTTATCTTGTTCTCCAACTGTTTCTTGGTAACGTTTAACTTCATCTAAATATAATGACCAAGCATCTGTAGACTTAGTTTCTTTTTTCTCATTATCTGGTTTAATTTTTTTAACTATACCCGTTTTTAATGCTTTATTTTTACGTTTGCCAATTATTGGCAGTGCCTTTAATGTTTCAGAACGTTTTTCAGAAGCAACAGCTAAAGTAGGAGATGCAGTAGCAGCAGACAATGGCGTTTGTATTACTTGTATTTGAGAGTTTGGTTGTTGTGTTGTCTGCTGCTGTTGTTGTTGTTGAAAACGTTTAAATACTTCTAGAAATGATCCATCATTTTTAAATGCATTTTGTGCTTGTTGATTGTTATAACTGTCCATGATTGCAAGTACACTTTGTAATCAGCCTTTTCACTCGACACCTATAATCAAGAAACTCTTGCACATCACATTACGGTTCCAAAATCATCTTACAATTTTACTATAAGTAAAAATTCCCAGGTTTTAAAATTTTTAACTTCTTCCAGTGAATGTCCAATAAAATTTATACACAAGCCGAACATTTTAATTATACTTAATAAGGTATGAAATAATTTGATAAAAAAAAAAAAAGACAAATGTTTAATAAATAATTTTCCTCATTGATGGACAATTCTTAACATTTTCACACTCAACGATAACAACAAATATAATAACGTTTAAAATAAACTTATTACATAGGCACTTCGAAAAAATAATATTATGACCACAATTCACTGTTGACCTTTGAAGGTCTTTCAAAATATCAACCTTAAGCTACATTATTTTAGAATTGTATTAATCACTCAAGTTAATGTATGATTAGAAATATTGTATTTAATAGAATTATTCAAATCGTGCGTTCATTAATAATACAAAATGTATTTTTAGGAATGGGTATGTAATGCGTTTTAGATACATTAAGGTGGCCTAAGATACTTATAATAAACATAAATACTACATTTATGCATTAAATATTTTAGTTATAAATGTTTTAAAAATGTACAAAAATTTAATTACCTTAATTTACTTTTGATGATCGTAGTAATAAATTGAAGTCGAGTTCACAACTTTGTAATTCAATATTTGATTCCTTAATAAGAGCAGAGAACAAAAAATATGAAAATAAAAAAATGATAGTGCAATTGAAAATAAAAAAATCAATCTGCTGACTGCAATGTAATTTGTACTCCACGACTGTCTACTCCAATCATGGCTAAATCACTTTTATTATTTATTTGTTATTTAGCCATGACTCCAATAAAATAACGACATGGAAGATAAAATTTAAACAGTGCTACCAAAATCAAAAGTATTTTATTAAATTATTAATGTTCTCCATACATAAAGTAATAAAATGATCAATCAATTTCCTTTTTTTATGTTTAAAATTCACCCATACAAACAAATATATAAGTATATAATACATAACACATTTTTTTAATTATGACTAAACTATTATTGACAGAACTGTAGGTATTTAAGATAGCGGTCACGGGTGAATTAGTCTGGTGCACTCCATAGAGGCGTCAAAAGTATTGGTAAATAATAAAAACAATTGTAAGTTTGATAAACATAAAATATATATAAAAATTTTTAAAAAAAATTATTATAATATATTTTACTACAAAATGTATAGTACTTAATTATTTATTGACATAATATCACAGTAATTTATTAAATTTTAAATATATAACATTAAATTATATCATATACCTTATACTAAGGTAGACGGTAGTATAAGGTCTAGGAATTAAATTTAAAAAAAAATTACTGATAAGTGAAAACAGATAATCTTAAATCAGAGACGTATTTAACAATTTATTAAAAGAGGGAAGTTCATATTTTTTTTAAAAAGCTTTCATGAAGTCGACTCTCCCTCTCAGCGGTTTATAACATAAAAAATAAATTGCAAAAAAATTTAAATAAGCATATTCTGTATCTGTATACATTATAATGTATAATCTAAAATAGGTGGCAAAATAATATTAGCAATTTTGTTTTTTTTTTTTGTTCATGGTGGGGCATTTAAACCTGATCAACCCCCTCCCCCATAAATACGCTACTGCCTTAGATAATTTTATACTATAAGTTTATAATGTATGATATGATCTAAGCCATAGATGACAGATTAAATATTATATTTTCGAATATAGGAAATCATTAAAAATAAATGAAATCGCGAAGAAATTTCAATGTTAATTTTTTTTTTTAAATACAAATTTTCAAAATGGCTATTTTCAATTAAAAATTTTAAAAAATTGTTAAAAAAGATAAAAAAATTATACATTTTTTTTTCTTAGAAACAATATAAAATTATTATGCTCTATAATTGTAATCCCGGGTATAATGATAATTTAAAAAAAAAATTAAGTAAACATAGCGTAAAATCAGAGTTGTTTAATTTGTTAAATCCTCGAGACTCACTCTGTGTTCCTGTATATGCAGATTTTCTATGATCAAAGCGAGGTATCAATAAGTTTAAATTGATGAGAGCGGGAATAAAGCCATTAACCATTATACAGAATTTAAATAAGAAAAAATGAGGCATAGCGTAAAAACATACCTTAAAGCCTTTACATATCATAGAACCAACCATTTAGATCTCAAATTCATATTCTATTATTCTATTGAAGTCAGAAGAAGTCGAACAAAATAACAGTACCTATACTGTTTAGGCTATACAGTTTTTAAAATGTATGTGAAACTAGAACAATCAACTGCAGGTAGTATCGAAAATAAAAGTCCAACTATTAAAACATATTACTAGGATAAAATAGACATTGTATTGAACTCGTTTGAAGTTGGAGGTGGCCATTAAGAGTGAAATTATATGTTTATCCCCATGGACTTATATTTTATTTGTATTGAGATTTTTTCTCAGTACCTATACCCATATATATAAAAAATAAAGTGATATGCAAAAGTACATAAAAAGTGATGCTAATAAAGATAACACGTCAGCATGAAAATAAGAGACTTGGATTGTTATTTTTGGTATGAAATGAGTGGAACAAAATCCTTATTTTTATTTACTCTTTGCAAATATTCTAAATCCTAAATAATAATAATAATAGTCGAGAATATTATGAAGTTGTTAATTTATTATATGTTCACACAAAGTAAAAAATTAAATATATTGTATATTACATAATAATTTATAATAGACAATATTATTAGGTACATTAAAATAATAAAATGTGTACAGCCACGATTTAGAAATAAGATTAATAAAAAAATAATGAGAGCATTCATATTTGGACATAATTGATAGACAATATTATAATATTTAATAAGGCATAATATAAAATTAATAAATCACATTGAAATACACTGTTGAAATTATGATTTATGATTGATAAACGTTTTAATATAATACAGTATTTGTAAAGCGTATAGATTATAATATTATATGATAACATTTTTTTGTTTTGTTTAATTTTTCAGAATTTTAAATGTATAAATAATTTAGCCGATTAAAAAGAATCGAAGTATAAAAATAACATCATATTATTCATTTTTCTTTTACACCATGTTCTTTAACAGGTTGAAGATTTGTTGTTTCCGTTGATACAGATCTATAAATTGAACAAATAAATATAAATAATTAGTGTTTAACATCTAATTTTGTATATACTGCTATATAGGGTTACTTTCAACTTTATAATATCTAAAATAATTTATTATTTACTTATATTTATATTAATATTAGGTATATTAATTACTATTATGCTTATTCAGTAACATCAGCAGTAGTACCACTAGTACCTACATAATTTACTTTGTTAATAATATTATATTTATTTAAGTATCAAAAATACCTATAAACGTTTAATTACTTTATAGTAATTATATAGTTTATTTGATAAATATTTAATTTGTTATTAGATTTGTGCATCTTTATTATAGCGCAGACAATATAGTACAAAAAATATAACATTATTAACCTCAAAAAGTACTTCAAATACATTGATATCAACAATCAACATATGAATATATGATTAAAATTTGAAGAGCTTTATTATAAGAAATTGGGAGGAAAATATTTCCAAACATTCACACCCTTTATTTTTATTTAATATAAAAAGGTAGTGGCTACTTTCTTTTGTTATAAAAAAAGAATAAAGGAAATTATCATACTATTACTATTATTACTCTATGGAAACTACCCATCCAGTAACCTCACGTTTGGGTATCTACCTACAAAATTATTAAAAAAAACATTTAGTATGATTTTTATTTATTGGCTAAACAGAAATTCAAAAACTATCTTAACTTAAAAGTTATTAATTTATAATTATTTTACTAAATAAAAATTAATAAATTATTGGAAATCCAAAAATAGTAAAGAATATTTAATTCAGTGAATATAATAGTTCTCATTTCTCAACCACTTATACTTCATTCCTTCTTTATAGTTTTTTACCAACTGATTTGATGGTCAGTCGCTGAATGGTCAAACTTATAGTTAATGCCTTCTATCAAAAAATAATAATTTCAAAATATAAAATAAGAAATTTGTTTATTGAAAATTAATACACTGAAACCGTGGTGGATTTAGGGGGACGATTGCCCCCCTCCCGCCGTTCCATCGGAAAAATTGAATTTCATATATGAACATAATAATAATAATAATAATAATAATATTTGTTTTATGATAATTTGTTATTCTTTTAACGAATGTTTTCTTACCGCTTTATTTCCCTCATGCATTAGATACCTAAATTCCCCAGGGTACAATAATTTTCTCTTTTGTCGAGAATCACCGGTGTCCGGTATAATGTATAATGTTATTCGAGTATAATACGATATCACGATGTATATAAGATTTTCATTCAACAGGAAAATAATAATCGAACTGACCTTGACCCGAACCAAGAACACGCCCCAGGGGCCGAGTGCGAACGATTGGATGACTGAAGTTTTCGTTTCGATTCGTCAACTGCAAATGGATTCTGAAACCGATACATCACGATAATAATGAGGCAACCGTTATAGTCTATAGATTATCGTTGTAATATTATTGGCAAACTCACGAGAAACGAATGATTCTTCAACATGGCTTTAATCAGTATCAGAGTGTTGAGCTTAGGTATGGATTTGACGACGTTCATCATTTCCTCTTCGCTCACTTCGACCAGCTGACAATTGTCCTGTTCGGTGGGCAACGGTTCGGCACCAGCTTTGGTCACCCAGTCGTGTTGCTTAATGGCCGGCAACGTAATTCTAGTGTTTGGATTCTTATCGAGGAGCCTGTGCAACAGGTGCACGAGTTGTGGAGATGTTTCCGGCTCAACCGGCCACTGCACCGGTTGCGTCTTGATCTGTTCGTGCACAACCAGCACCGAGTCCGCGTTGTACGGCAACTGGCCGTAAACGAATGCGTACAACGTGCACCCCAACGCCCACACGTCTAATGCTTTGCCACTGTACGAAGTCGTCGACGGATCAAGCACTTCAGGCGCTGTAAAAGCCGGTGTGCCGGCGCTCGAACTCGTCAGGTCGTCGCTACCATCGAACTCGTTGCATACACCCAGATCGGCGATTTTCACGTGACCATTAGCGTCGATCAACAAGTTGGACGGTTTAATATCCCTGTGTACGATCCGCTGGAAGTGCACTATATATTTACGCCCATGAATAAAATAACAAAATTTATTACACATTTTAAAATTAAATATTATTATGTAAATTATCTGAATTAAACTCTATATTTGTCCAGAAATTTAACAGAAATTCGATATCATAAAAAATTTTCCTAGGCTGATGGAATATTAATAATCTCTCTCTTTAGTATTCGTATATATATATGTAAATGTGGGAGTATAATAGGATATATATTTATTTAAATTTTATTTTTTGTTTATTTTATATTGATGTTATAACAAATGTGTTCAATAATTCAAATTTAAAATATCGAAGATGATTTTTATGTAAGGCTATTTAAGGCTATTTTATAAACATTTTTTATTCTGGTGTTTTAATTCTACGTCCAAAATTAGCAGGTTTATAGGGTTTTAAAGTTTTAAATGAGATATGTTTTTTCTTGGTTTTGATAAATGAAAAATTCCAATTTTGATAGCTTTATGCTTGGAAACCTTAATATAATGACCAAATATTCAAAATATTAGAATTTTCCATTTTTCAAAACCAAGAATAATCATATTTTGGTCATTTTATTTCAAACTTTAAGAAGTCTTTAAGACCCTTTTATAAATCTGCTAATTTTAAACGTAGAATTAAAAAACCTAAATAAATTTTTTTTAGAAAATAACAAAAAAAATTAATGTGTAAAAAAAAATAGTTGTTACTATTTAACTTTCGAAAGTTGCATACGCAAATTACATGGCTGGAATTTTTTATTATTATATTTAAATAATATTTCAGTAGGCTATATTAAGGTTCTCAGATTTGAAACCACCAAAATATAGTATTTTTACCTTATACAACCCTGTAAAATAGTTATGGGACACCCAAAACCTTATATATATTATCTATATAAATATTGGGTTTATAAAAAAAATTAAATAGAAAATCTCTTTTAGAATTTTAAAAAACTTAGAAAATTGTAGGACGTATATAAAAACCCAGAAAATAATGTTATTGACGACAAACCGTAAGATTCCGGAATAAAAATATTTAACTGAAATACACTGGAATATTGCGTATCGTAAAAATCCAGATGCATCAACCATCATGTCTAGGGCCGTAAATATCAGGAATAAAGACAATTGCACACTAGCGTCTTCAAAAGGAGACGTGGAGTACTGCTACATAAACTGTTTTGAAAATTACTGCGTGTATTCGAAAATTAATTACGATTTGTTATGCAAAACTATCTCGGATAAATATATTCACAATAAAAAAAAAAACTGTACAGAACTCACTATAGTTATACATTTGACTATTAAGAGACGTTAGTTCTATTTAATAAATAACGGATTTTTGCGGTAAATAAGTAAAAATACGTTCTGGGTATTAGTATTTACCAGAATTTTACGTTTCGACTACTTAAGGTTTTGATATTTTCGAAATATTACGGTCCGTGAAATTATTTTCCTGAAAATCATGGCTCCTCAAATAATGAAACAATATATTTTAATAAATATACTAAATTATTATTGTTAGCAGGCCACATACAATATTGGACCTCTGTACTAAATATTTTTGCAGTCTCCATTTCCCAAAAATTATTAATAAATCAAGAAAATTAATTAAAACGGGCCTTGAAAATAGATGGATTGAGGGCCAGAACTAGGGGCAATGCCCCGGGGCCCCCGGGTTTGAGTCCAGGGTTCGCCTTCATAATTTTGTAATGTAAAGGATGAAAGTGTCGTATAATATTATAACTAAGAATATACATACATGTTAAAATGTCTGATATTTTAACTTACAAATTAAGATGTAATACAACGTGTGTAAGACAAATAAAACAAATCATTTATGAATAGAAATAGTAATAACTTTTTTTTTTTTTTACAAAAATTGGAAAAAATTGAGTTGATAAACTCAATAGAGAAATAGGGCCCCGAATTATATATATATATATATTATAAATTTATCGTTACAACTGTAGAAATTATCAGATATCTTCCATTTATTATACTTACAATATTCTAAACCCAATAGAATATCTCTAAAATATGATCTGGCTTTTGATTCAGACATAGAAGGGTCACCAGGAACTTGCATCACTTCTCCTCGCTCTAATAATTCAAAAACTTAAACATAAAAACAATATAATATATTAATTTTAAAATATATTAATTGTACGATTTATTTTTCAATTTACCTAAATAAAGATGATCTTCATCTGGATCCTCTAAAACTTCAACTAGTTTCACTACATTAGGATGGTCAAGTTTTTTCAACAACGCTATTTCCCTGTAAACTTTATCTAAAGGATTGACTCCTTTACGTCTGGCGTTCATTCTGCCTGTATAAATATAAAATAATATATAATATTATATTATTGATGTCAATATTATTATAACTTTATAAGCATTACATTTTTAATTATATAGATAGGCCCGAATTGGCCTGGCGAGTTATCGAGGAAATCTCGGTGGGCCAGTAGAAAAATTCATAGGAAAGGAGTGGAAATTAATAGAAAAATAAGATATTTATGTTACACTCCAATTGTATTGTATTTCAAAATAAAATTTGATAAAAATAATATAAACAATTTAGCTATAAATACATTCAAAAGATAAAATTATAAAATATGGGCAGGTAAAATATTGATATCTCGGTGGGCCATATTTACCCAATCCGGCCTGTATATAGATATTTATTTATTATATTATATATTATATAATTATATTTTACAACATACAGAATATACTTATATTTCATTTTCATGTAGTGTTTACACAATATTGTTGTAAATCCGAAAAATTATATTAATAATTATGTATATATATGTACCTATCTTCAATGATCGAATTTGGGGGGAGGTGCAGAAGGAATGAGTACCTCAACTAATTTTCAGAAATTTTACCGTACCTACCTCTATTTGAATAGTGGTCCTCGTGTCATAATAGGGTAAAAAAATGAATTGGGGAAAACATTCTTTCTTGAAAGAAGAAAACAGTGCAGCTACTTTTGTTTTACTATTTCAAGCGCTACCTATATTATATTTAATTATGTATATATATATACATTTATGTATGAAGACACTTTTTCGGGTAAAAATAATGGTTCGATTACCACGAATACGGCATGCTTTCGTTAGCAAATTGTATCTAGATGATACTTTATTCAGCTCATTATTTAAATTTCACAGAAGTTTTTCCATGAGTAAAAAAACTACCAAAAAATGACGAAAAAGAAGCAAAATGTATGGAAATTTTAATTTTGATCAAATTAATTTTAGATTTTTCATGATAACTAATGCAATTTTGAATGTACATATTTTTGAAAAACTTTTGAGTATACTTATAGATAGTTTGCACATGTGGTAAATTTTTGGAACGGCTTATTAGTATAATATATTTTATTATATTGAGTTTCAATCAAAATCGTATTTTCTAAGGCAACATTATTGTATTTGAATCTTAATTATAATAAACCACTAATCTCTCCAATGATCGAAGGGACGAAGGATGAACGTCCAAAATCGGTCTTCCGCTTTTTTTTATTTTTAACGTATTAAAAATGTTAAGAACATATTCTAAAAATGTAAAAAAAAGACTATATTTGCTTTTAAATTTTAATTACCTATTAGAAAGTACTTTAATATTCTTCAAAATCGTCAATCTCCATAAATATGCTTCCCCGTAGTTATACTACTTCTATAAGTATAGTTATACTTTTTCATTTCGGTTAGCAGTCTATATACGATAATATGTCGATATCTATAAAATACCTATCTCTTTAATTTATTTTTAAGCGTACAAAAATTATATATGAAAATAACACGAACTTTAATGTCGCTGTTTTTTTATACATTTTATAAATATGAATTTCATAACATAAAAAACCCGTTTAATGAAGCATGACCAAACTTGTGTTTGCAACGTATTATTTATTATTAAATTTATTGTTTTAGGTACGTTTTTTAAAATTTATTTTTAGAAAACTAATTAGCAATTTGCAATTCCTATTACAATTTTAATCAAATAATTGCTTTAAAATTATTCTGATTTTTAATTTATATATATTCTTGTCAGGTGTCATTTAAAAATAATTTAAGATTACATTTCCTTTGTATTTTAACATTATTTAATAATATAATACAAACGTTTTTACAATAATTTAACCATTTTCATTAGAATAAAACTATTGATTTTAGCCAGAAGCTATATGTAGCTTGATTCTTTGAGAACATCTACTTTTATACTTGAATAATATATTATTTCGCTAATAAACATAACAGACAACAGTATACCTATACAAACAAGACACGATTTATAATTAAAAATGTATGAATGTATATCTCTTTTTAGCCTACATTAATTATTTTTGGAGTTACCATGAAAAATAACATATTTAAAAATGTTCTTATAGTATATTATATTATACTTATATAGCATAATTGAAATTGAAAATTTACAAACTACAGTTTACAGAGTAATAATTTAAAGCTTGAACAGTTCACATTATCTCGAAAAGTTTTTACAATTTTTAAAAGTTCATTACTTACACCCAAAAATCTAAATTATAAAAATAACATTGTATTTAAATATTACCAGGTGTATAGCTTTATATAATATATATAGGACCTATATCTCAATTTTGTTTTAAATATAACGTTTTCTCATTTTATAATATCATAAAGAAAACTTTATGTTTTAATTTATTAGTCAAAAACAAGTTAGGTATATATATTATACATAAATTAGTAACGAGACGATACAATTAATTCAAATTTTTATGTTTTACTATAATATATTAAACATAAATTTCATAATATTAAATACTAAATGAAAAACAATTTTTGTGTTAATATTATAATTAAAACGAGAGTTAAAAAAATATAATAGTATTAATAAATATTATTATTTATTTTATGTATTCTGCTTACACTTTTTTATATTATAAATATAATACGTATAGGTTCTACTAAGTTTATTGTTAATGCGTTGTATTAAATTGAATAGCATTTTAAGTTTTAAAACAATCAATATAATATATAGATTATAAATGATAAATGTATATGTATATGATAAAATACTGTTTTTATTTGCGATTGTACATATAAATTATACTTATAAATGTAACTTAGAAATATGTCTATAAGTAATTTACATTAGGTATGTATCTATTTGACCATCGGAATGTATATTACATAATACCTAATTAAAGTCATCGGGTGAATAGATTTGCGTATTGAAAGATCTTCTAACAAAGGACGATAATAATTATAGCTTCATTAAAATAATTACGTTAGCATTATCAAAATTTAAATTTAAAGTAAGAGGAATTATAATAATATATAATTATAATTATATACAAATATTATTATTATCAATTAATAATTAACATTTTTAAAACAAGATTTAGATATAAATGATTACATTATTCAATTAAAATACTATTTTAATTTTAAAAAAGTTTCTATTTTCTATATTAAATATGTCACTAGATATAGTATACACTACTTTTACGAGTAGATTTAAAGTTATAGGAAAGTACGTAGTAATTTTATTATATATTTGTAATTAATAAGCTATCGGTATTATAAGACCTATAACTTAATGTATTAGTAAAATGTACCATACTCGTATTTACTATATTACAGTCCAGATATAATTTCGTATTGTTTAAATGGGCAAGTAAAACTTGAATACAATTTATAATAAAAAGTATTGCATATACATTAATATATTGTCATTTTAAAAATCTGTAATAAATTGTAAAAAAACTTACCAAAACAACCTGCCTTCTTCATTAACTTTTTTTTTGATAGTATTTTCATTGCCTAAAATAAATTAAATGCATATTTACTTAGAATATTAATCAGTTTAAATTGTGAAAAAACATGTATTTAATTATTTAATACATATTATATAGTGAAGAAGAGGTGAATAAATGAAAAGAGTGTGAATATATAGAAATAGATCAATAGCTGGTGTGAATAGACAAGATATATAATTATATTTATATAGTTATCGAAATGACATCTAAAGAAGTTTAGGACTTTATGAAGTTTAGAAGTTTATGGCCGAAACCATATAGTTAGGAAGTAAGAATCTTCTTAACAAAGAGAAGAATTCATAGATGATAGACTTATGTTGTAAGTAATAAAGTACCTATACAATTAAATATTATAATATATTAGATCTATAATTTGATTATGGCTTAAATCTTCACTATTAAATATTCCTTTTTTATAATTAATCTAAATAATAGAAATTTATAAAATACTAAAAGTAACTAAAAATTACTAACTAATTAATTATTAAAAACTAAATTCTAGAAAAACATTTTTCAAATGATATTACTTTTTTTAAAAATCAATTAACTCTAGATAAATTATTATTATTACCCATTACGTATTTTATACAAATAAAAACAAACATTTAGTGAAAATACATTTTCATTACAATTTATAAAATAAATAATTTATTTAATTACACCATACAATTTATAGGAATCTATAAATATATATTCTTAAAGCCTAAATAGTTAAATATAAATAATTGCTTGTGCGTGTTATTAGACGAAAACAATTGAAGAGGGTTCCTGCGGTTTAATTAACTTGCTTTCGCTTGTTAGAGTTCATAGCAATTCCGCCAGGATGCTTTTGAAACCGATTATAAAGTAAATTTTAATGTCAACCAATAAATAATGATAATTATAAATAATAAGCCAATATGGCCCCATAATCTCCTTATGTCAGTAAGTCATTCATTATTCCTTAACTAACTTAAACCACCCAATAACACAATATTATGCGATATACATTTAATAATACATAAAAATATATTTACAAATTCCAATAAAACAATTATGTCTGCGTTATAGTCTCACTCACGAACATATTATAATTTTTACGTTTTCTTGCATGCAAATCGCAAATGACTAAAGTATTAAGATGTAAAATAATTATTTATACTCACGTAATGTTTATCATCTAGTTCATTATAAGCCAATTTTACAAGACCGTATGATCCCTTAAACAAAAACAATATTATTATAAAATATGCTGTCAAATTATAAATTTTATAATAAATATGTATAAATAATAAAAATGTCAACATTTTTTGTTTGTTAAAAAAAAAGTGAAACATTTCAAAAATGTATGGGTACCTAATATTAAAATTACTACTAGTTAATAGTATAATTAATAAATTATAATAGTTTTATATTTTGTATAAATTAATGGAAGGGCATGTGTGATAAAGATATTCAGTTATATCATTTTCGAAAAAATGACAAAATTGTTTTAATTTGTGATAGTTCACTATTGGTGGCGAAGTGAAAAATACAACATACTGGTATATTTCAAAATTATGTTTTAAATGAATCATCATAATAAACGGTAAAAAAAAGAACAAACTCTCATATTTTACAAACTATAATTATTATAGTTAACCAATTGCAAATGTACAATTTTTATATTTCAATAAAAGACAATCTGCATGGTAATCACACAATTTATTACAACTAATAAGTACAATAATAATAGTATAAACTACTTCTTTAAAACTTTCTATTAAGTACTAGTTTTTTGAGAGTTGGCGAAAAGTTTTTAGTATAATACATAACCAATGGTTAAATGTATTGGTTTTATGTTCAACCTGCAACATCGACTCCAAAGAAAAAAAAAACTATATATATTTAATAACAACTTTTTTTTGTGAGTAATGAAATTTTGAAAAATATTTTTCCATCATATATATTAGTGTAATTTTGTGTATTCTGCGAAAATTAAAAGATTTAGACCCATTATTTTCGGAATTACGAGGAAATAACCATTTTAACCTGTTTTATTTGTAACTTAAAATTATAAGTTATTGAGCTACCTTAAAAAATAATTTTAAATATTTAAAATTCACATAAATTTATACATTCAGGTACGATATGTAAAAGAATGATGGGGTGTCTAGTTGATTATGACAAACTTGAATTTTTAATGGCACCCTAAAAACCATATTACCATTTTTAATAAAGTATATTTTATTATTATTTTCTAAACACAATATAAATATTTACAAATTAAATTTTAATCCATTGATTAACTTCAATGCGTTATTAATAAATAACTTTATACCTGTCCAATAGAGTCAATCAATTTATATTGATTAAGCTTTTGATGAGCATTTGGATCGTCTAAACTTTGCACGTTGACCGATACACGGCATTCTCGCAAAGGTGGTCGACGTCTGGAAAACCGTGGTGAACACGCCGGTGAATAAGGCAAATTAGGACATATTGGTCGAGGGGATGATGCCACTGCTGTAGTTGAAAATTCAGTCTTGTTATTGCTCGTTTCTTGAGAATTTCGCAGACTTTCAGCAGCAACCGCCACTACAGGTTGTGGATCCTGCAAATGGTGATCGTTAACGATTACCGCAGGACATTGATGTGAGTCGTTGACCGCTGTCTGGGTGGTGGCTGTCGATTTCTCGGATGACGGCAAAGGATTCGCGTCCACAGACACTGCCGCATGTCTACTACACATGATAAAACAACGGGTAATTTCCATTTTAATTATCTCATTGTCTAATTGTCATACTGCTAATTTATTTATTGGATTCGAATTTTATATTTTGTATTATGTAACTATAAATTTGTATATATAGTGATATATTTACAACATTAACATACTATCAGGCGCGTATTTATGGGATGGAGTTTCCAAAATTTTCTCAACGTTTCGTAGACTAAGCTACTAAAATGATATGTAATTTAATTACAGAAATTTTAATACCACTTTACGGGTATAATCATAAATCAGTGATCATGTACCTACGTCTATAATTTTGATTAAAACCGATAATTTATGACCTGATTTATAATGAATACCATTTTATGAAATTAAAATTCCAAAATCATTAAAAATAAAATTAGTGATAGTTTTTAATATATTAATATTATTTTAAATTATACCCAATAATTATTTTTTATATAATAATTCGGACTAGGGGGGGGTTCTAATATATATATATATAGGATGTTATAAATAGACATAGGCGTTTTTATACGGATATAGCAATGATCAGTTCTGCAAAATCAACATCCAATAAATTAATGATATGCCATAAAAAGTAATTATTAGCAAGAGTAATTGAAAAAATAGGTACTTACTAGGTATTTTAGTATAAGAAAACAATTTTTTTTTTTCTATTGGTGATTTTTAATATTATTATTTAGATTAAAAAGATTATGACTAGTTAAGACTATTTTAAGATTAAAAGAACTTGAATAAGTATGTACAGCCTAAAATAACTAAATAAATATACTAAAGGTGATGCGTAAGTCATCCTTTATCTTCATATTCATACTTAGTTAATTTTGTTATTGGGTTCCTAACACAAAATTATTTTTAGCCATATCTACGAAACATTTTTAGACATGCCCATGTAAATAGATATAGCAAAAATATTACCTGTATATTTTAATTATTTATTTTATTGTGCCTAATGAACATAAATTGTATGTTATAAAATATTTTTATTATTGTATTGTTTTTTAATTAAGGTCATACACTAAAAGAAAACATTAAAAATATAATACAATAATAACAGATAAATTACATATAGAAAAATAGGTGAACAATAGAGGTACCTATTAGTTAATAGCATATTATAATATTATGGTTAAAATAACAAATAATAGAATTATACTTATAATACTAATTAGATATTACCTAATTATATCATCATACCTATTTTAGTACTTTCAATTATTTATATTTATAATTATTTAAATTTAAATTTTATATATTGTATCGCCGTACGAAAGATTCGTAATTGTACAAAGTATTGGATAACCAAAGATTATTATTGGCATTAATGAAATAATATATATGGAATACTAATACCATTGATTAGAATAGTCTATTCTATAATCAATGCTAACACGAATGTACTGAATACTGGTGTATATAAGAAAAAAATATAATTATTTATATTGATTTTTTTTCAAAGCTGAAACTTGAAAGTATATATAAATTGTGTTCAATTAATTGAAAGTGTTTTAAGTTATAATTTTGTATATATTTTAAACTCACAGAGCTCATCATCCAATCAATCAGACCACATTCATATTAGTATATGCTATTAATAAATCATTTGAATTTTTTAATATCAAACTTTTCGTACTTACTAAAAATATAGAGTTTAAAAACTCTTTTAACTTTGAGTTACTAAAATTTAAGTAAAAATTTTAGGTATTTTATAAGGATAAGTTAACATATAATAATAAATAAAGGTTATTAATAATTTATTTTAATTATCAAAACAATTCATAAAATTAATTTTTAATTTTTACTACGTTTTTATAATAAATAGAATATCAAAATGTACTCGTAATTTATATATGTATTATTATTTACAGAGTTTATCATGGGAGTTTGATATTTTTATATCAATATTGTATTAATAAATATCAAAACCTCGTGATAAACCTTGTATATTATTTTTTTATATTATATTATTTAAATATTTTTATTTCAATGACAAATGTATTTCATACATACAAATAAGAAATAAATACAATTTTTAAGCGCGTATTTTATATTTATACACAATACTCATTTTATATATTTTAGTAATTCAGATATTTAGTCAATGTAAATTACAATATTCAATAAATTCTTAGTACAAATACAAATAGTAGATTAAATAATTCCATTATAATTTAATATATTATTAATATATACATATATGTATGTATTGTATTTTAAAATAAATTCTGGCTAATATAATTAAATTAAAAGGATTTAAGAAAAAAATGCATGATTAAGAATATAATATAATTGATATAAAATAGTTAGTTTTATTTAGTGCTTATATTGATATAACTACCAGAAAATTAAAAATGTTTAATGGAATTAGAAAGTTTAAGAAAGACTATATTAAATGATACTAGTTTTACACTATATTGGGCCATTATTTAATGTAGTCACGCCAATTTTTGATTTCTTTTCGCACAACCCTTTGTATGTATGACACGCCAGTCACGTTCTATTTCGACTTTATAAATTATACCTATATTTATAAACGGTATATTATAGTTATAGACGTTACAGTACTATGTTTGTTCATATTATATTGTTATTTGTAAGTCACTTAATGACAATAAATTATTGTGTAATAATATTGCCATTTTCAATACAGAAACTCAAAAGACATTTTTAACTTAACATGCGTTCCACACCATTGTTTTCATTGGAATAAAATTTATTGCAGTCAGCGGGCAACAACAATCTACATAAATTAATGTATACCACCACTATATAATATAAGTACGTCCAACAACGATTTACACTTACGCAATTTGGGCGCTGATGAGTCGTGAAGCTATAATGCCCGTCTTGAATATCGAAAACCTGCAAATGCACATGTGCGATCGTCACATATTCATATGCTAATATCGTATATAGCAACAAGTATTCGCGATTATTTAATTTTCAGATTTAAAAAAAAAAAACCACTTATATAAATGATTATGAATTGACGTTTATGAATTTATTCAAACTTAATGAATTTTGTTTAATTCTATACGTAGAGCCATATTAAATATTGATGGTCGAGTTACTGTGATAGTTATTGCGAATAAACGGTTAACGGAATAGAAAAATAGTGATTAAATTACAATTTGTGTTAACACATTTAAAAAAATCGTCATCAAAAAATGCTTACGTTACAAATATACATTGTTAGTTTAGCTTAGCACAACGTTACGTTTCAGACACCGAAACAGTACTGCGCCGCCTTAACGATGGGTTGTATAGACATATATATAGTTGTCACTACCCTTACAAGCTTTATGCGCATGTCAACATAACAATGGTGTATAGATACACGGACGATGAGAGGCCAGTATACTCTCCTAAAAGTGAGTCACGTATAAAAAAAAGGAGAATTTATTAGTAAAAATAACTATCATTTATTACGGCGTAACTAATTTACGAAAATTAATCATTATAAAAAATTTTGTTTTTACAATTTTAACATAAACGATTTTTAGGAAAGTAATATTTTATACACAAAGACTATTCGTTCTATAAGTTGTATTTCATGTAGGTATGAAGTATGATAATATTATATTGATATACATAATTCACTATAAGTAAAGGGAGAAAATTACTTCACATTTCTCATGAAATATACTTTTTTACTTTGGCGGAATTTTCCTATTATATTAATTATATTTTTTGTATTGATTTATTATAATATTAAAGGTACCTATTTATATTACACTTTATTAATTATCGTCTTTATTTTATAGATATTTATAACTATTTGAAAAATTGTGTTTATAACTATAATAATACGCCTAACTTACATTTATATTTTTATAATACAAAACAAAGTATAATTTCATAAAACTAATTAAATTTGTATACATTTTCTTTATTAAATTTCAATATAATTAGTACTAGTAGGTATTTGGTTATTAGCTGTGAATACATATTATATAGGTACTTTATTATGAAGTAGTAACAAAAATGTTGTAAATCCATAAAATTATAACAATAGTAATAATATATACATCTTATTCATACATTAGTTCGAATTATATTGTTATATGTTACTTTGGTTTTTTAATTTATAGTACTATGGTAGATACTTCTTATATATTTATTTTTTATTAAAAATATATTTTAAGAAAATAATTGTAAGTATTCCTATTATATTGAATCGAATATAAATGTATATTGTAAATATATGAGCACTAGCGAATACGAATATAAATTGTATATTTTTGTACGTTATTAGTTTATTGCATTACCTATACCAAATCTATAATCTATATATAATTTAAAATTATACATAGTATGAAAGTGTTGGAAATTAACTAGGAACTTTAACAAAAAACATCAAAAAGTACTTAGGTACTAATCGATATTAATAACTATTGACTATTTGACTACTGTACTAAAGGTGGTTAATCGTTAATATAATACCTATAATTGATATAATAATATAGAATCTAATGTAACTTAAAAGTACTATTATTACCTACTGTATATTATATTAAAGAAATTTTAGATTCAAGGTTGTGTTGAAATTTTTTTTTATTCGCTAGTCACTTATGTATGACATATACCATCAACAAAATATTACTTTTTACGAATATTAGAAAAATTATTATAATAATGACATCTTTGCATAATAACTTTCCCGTAAACAAGTATGAATTACGTATATTATATACTATAAGTATACTAATAATACATGTAAATATGTAATACTGGTTTTTGATTAATTAAACTTGTCAATATAGTTAGCACTATAATATATATATATATATATTATAATACCTGTCTATACCTGATGACCCTAATAAATTGTTGCATATATAAAAACTATAATCATATATTATTACTTTACATAATACGGTGATGTACTAAGATAAAAAAAAATCGAATGACATTGAGGCATTGAGCTGTATAGCTACGAATGTTGAACAAATATTATACTACAATATTCTATAGTAAATAGTATTAACGATTTTATTATAAGTTTAATGATACATTATATTTATATGTACGAATGTACGATGTACCTACTTGATAGCATCTGTGGAGGCGGTAATGCTACTCGTTAACCTACAGCTGGTGACCACGTCTACCGTGGATGGCTTCCAACCCGTTATCGAAGTAGCTGAAACATACGAAAACAACGTTTTAAATAATTATTATTTAGTCGTAGTCATTTTATATTCATTATGTAAATCGATTGTTAACAATTATAGTGGTATAAATTATAAGGGCAATAATAAAATTATTTTTACCGCATTAAATTATATGCGAAAACGTTCATTTGTTATCGATTGATATACCATCATGTTATTATATTCGTGTATTCATTTTTTAAGGATAATCTAATATATTTAATAAGTAATTGCTAACAATTAGTAAATACTAAACATAACGGTCGGAAGTGTACCTACATCTGTTTCGCTGTAATGGTATACATTATATTTAAATATGGTTATTAAATGTTTGTTTGGTATGATTAGGAAGTTCAAATATAACATAAATATAGGCACTAAACTAAGTGTGCTAAGTCGAAGACGCTCATTCGCATAACCACATTTTAGTATTTTACGCGAAAAACATCATAATATATAATATGTATACTAGGAATATACAGTATAATCAGAATTTCATCTTACAAAAACAATGGTGATAACATTAAAAACATATGCAATTCCCATCATTTTTGTAACATGATATTTTGATTCCTCTGTATACTAGAAATGTTGAAACGAATAATTTGGTAGACATTATTGCTTAATTTTTAAATGTAAAATTCATTGATAATAAAATAAAATATATTTCAAAGTACAACTTTTAATTTTAATTTTTATTGTTAATTGTTTTAATTTTCACATGAAAGACTCCCGTCTTTTGACATTTTGACAAATGTTTGAATTTTATGTTACAGTGGAAATTTTAGCTATAACAGACATCTATAGGTACTTATCTCAAATTCAAAATAATTAAAATTGATTTTGGAAGTTTAGCATAATGGTCAATACTGATAACATTCATACCACAAAATAAAATAATGCTCATATTCGCTCGGTTGAAACGTCGTTTTTATAACGTTGTATCTTGTATAATGTAGTAAAAACTATTGAATTTACAATAATGTCTATTTTTTCTCAGTCATTATCTTATTATATCTAATTAGTAATTTATTTATTAGTGTTCATTATATTAAATAATATCATTTCCTCAATATCAAAATTTACGGTAATATATTGTAAATTATAATATACATATAAGTACATACAGGGTAGGTAATCAAAAATTCATGTTACAAAAACTGTGATGATGATATGCGATTGTTAAATGCAATTATTACAATTATTGTAAAATGAATTTCTAATCATCCTATATGTTATATATATTTACCCACATAAAAATAGTATATACTAAATAAATAAATGTCTTAATCATATATGTGATAATTCATTGTAAATAATTTGTAACCATCATATTAACAGAGTGCATATTATATATTATATTTATGATAATTTATAATAGACAATAAGTAATAAACTAATAAGGCTAATAAAGTAATAACACACGATTGTGTTTTGCGTTCCAAAATCATGCGAGCAGCAATAATAATTATTATAATATATATGGCCTCCAGGAAAAGTGACCAGTTGTGACTTATGTGTGCGCTAGAGGCAAGGTAGTTTTTTAGGCACAGTTTATAGATACATAACATAACGTAATTTTATTGAACAAAATATATGGCCACTTAAAATAATTACTACTCTTCTTATTATAGTCATTGACATCATATCAGTATTTCCTCCAGCAAAAAATTGAATCACAGGCTTTCGTAAATCGTAGTATAATTTATGTAATATCTACAGACCACAGACATAAACTGCAGTACAATTAACTATGTATATAAATATATTATGTTATAGATTTTTATAAAATTATAATAGTACATCTACTCGTAAATCTAATAAATAATAACTATGTTATAATTATACAGTAGTGTCTCTAAATATTTAAAATATTCTACAACTGTTGTCGATAATAATTGTGTTTTTTGCACTATGTGTTCATATGTTTATTGTTTATACATAAATATTTCGATGTAGGTTACCGGGGGATTTACGAATGACCCTGCACGTATAAATTCACAACGTGTGATGAAAGTGGGAGATGATAGAACGGGTGGTGATACATGAAATTGGTACCAATGTGGCAAAGTCTACAAAAAAACCGGACTATAATGAATATATAAATTGAACGTCATACGTATTATGTTTTTAATAAACAATGATAAAAAATATTATAAGGTCATTTAGTATTGAAAATTTAAAAAATAATATTATATAGGAATGAATCATTAACGAAAATTTAAATAAGAATTTTCTTCATATTCAACATTAATTTTTAATTTAAATTTAGATTAATTAATTTAACCAATGGTCAACGGTCACGATCATACGTACATATTTTAAATAAACCAACAATCTATAACTAATTTTACATTTGCAATATATTTTTTTTTATAATTTATGAAATATAAATTATAAAAACAAACTAACAGTCAATTACAACCTGAAGTTAAAAACGATATTAATAATATTCGACATTATTATCATTCAATGTGTGAAATATTTTGTGATCATTACCACTATAGTTAAACTTATTCTTTTCGAAATATATATATTTATATTCATATTCATATTTTCCTAGGCTTGGCACCCAACTAAAAGTGTACAATTTAATATTTATTGTGTCTAATTTGGAACATTTCTGAATTCAAACTATATCATAATACATAATACATGATAATTATAACTGCATCATAAATTGATTACTATATTATAACTATTAAAATTAAACAGCTTCCAAAAATAAATCCTATTCAATATTAATCTATATCAAACAACTCAGTAGACATTTAGTATAATATTTGACTAGATAATTATTTAATAATTTTTTTTATTTTAATAACGAAATAATAATAGTGTCAAACTGTCAATGGAGTTTAATGTTCTAGAATTTGTTTTTCAGTATAATTTCATAAATAAAATAATTATATTTCATTATGCGCATAAATATTACTACGTACTGTAGTATTTTGAATGTTATTGGAAATGGTAATAATTTGTTTAACGTCTTTAATATATACGTAATATGTATAATGTATATATATATAATAAATTTGGAATCCTGACGTGCAAGTTATAAATATAATATAACAAGTTTATATATTATATTAAATGATAATACGCACATAATATACATATAGTAAGTATTAAATATTATATTGAAAACTAAATAAATATTGAATATGTTTTAAATTACGTTTTTAAAATTTATTTATGATCATCAATATAATTGTCGGTAATAAATGAAAGGTCGAAATAATTCTCAAGTACCAACTCTCAACTCTCGGAGCAGTCGTGTCTTTAATTCAATGCTTGAATAAAGGACAATGTGCCGAGGGAGTATCCTTTATTTTTTACAAGTATTTCAATCTACCCTTTATTATTTATAAAACTTCAATGCATTTAGGTCTTCATAGTGTAACACATATTCCTAATTAGTTTTTGTTTGCTATCATCTACAATTATTTTAACATTTTAAATATTTAAATATTTATTAATCAATTATTTAATTATTTCAATTCAAGTATTGGCTTTTATATACAAATATATTTATAATATTATTATTATCACATATATTGAATTATGGGTGTAATATATATATTTCAATATTTCATTATAATAAGGTCGCTTGTTTATTTTTACGGAACACATCTACATTTGCACCCATGGAATATTCTCCACGTTATAATATTAAACTTTACAGGATACAACATAAATTTTTAAAAACAAATGTTTTTCCAATAACTTCATTAATTGACTCGGGTCAATAAACAAAAAAAAAAACTCATAATAAAACATCTAAATAAAGAGTTATGAATTTGTGACGTGTGTACCTATATTGTAAATTATCTCCCACCTAACCATTAAACCACATATCAATAGTCAGTTGTCAATATTATACGCAACACGTGTAAATATCGTACAATAATGTTTAAAAAATATATTCCAATATTAGGTTAATTAATGTATAATAATAATCAATAATAATATACTGACTACTGTGTGTCGTACCTTGTAGCGTAGTCATGGAGTCGCGTTGCATACAAGCTTGTATTATTTTGAAATGTTGCAATAATAATAATAACTAATAATATTTCGAGTCCATGTAAGTCCGCCACTAAAAATTAAAAATAAATAAATAATTATTTTATATTATTGAATAATAATTATATTGAAAAAAACTAACAGTTAAAAAAATATTTACAACGTAAAAATACAACGATCGAAGATATAATTTATTATGTTATAGAGTTTTTGTAGATTATTAGTAAATCTATTCAAGTGTGTACTCCACGAGTGTATAAACAGTTATAATAAACACGAGTGAATTGAAATGAAGGTGTCGTATAATATTATCGACTTTGACCCAACTCGGACAGTCTATAACTAGTATAATATATTAATAAAATTATATCGATGCTTCAAATTAGATGCACGCATTTACTGTATACACGCAAATATAAAAAAAGCAGTACCTATGTTATCTAATGTGTTTTCGGTTGTTTTATTACGTGTGTACACAGTTAGTATGTGTATTACAGTACCACTACACTACTACACTCGAGTGTGGGGCGGTATATTATTTTTCGTCAATAATAAAATTTGCATAGATTAAAAAGTTTTAAGGCCACTGGTTGATAATTGAATATACAAGTGTGATTGAGCGTGTGCAATATTATGTATATCTATATAGTATATAGAAATTTATAGGAAGACACTAAATTATAATAATTATAAAATATAAAATATACTTATAAGTTACCTATAACTTATTATTCATAAAATAACATATATAAGATATAATGTCTATACTCAGGTGTGTAGTTATATAGAAATTGGTAATCGATATACAATATAAACTTAATGTTGTCATTGGTATTTGGATATTTTAACATTTGGTATACATAAGTAAATACAGTAAATTTATGTTTATTTTATAACTAATGCAAACTTTATACTAGGTATATTGTTTTTTTTTATTAGGTAATCAAAATCAAATACGTACATTTTTTTTATAATCTATAATATTCTACCTTAATTATATTATAGGTATAGTATCTACATATTTATAATACATGGATACATTACATATAATTTAATTGAAATTTAATATTTATAGTGTCCTATGAAAATTAATTGTTTAATGACAAAAAAATTTATTTTTATATTTTTATATACTAAATAGATCTAATTTAAGAGTTCTTATTTATTTCACGCAAAATTGCAATCAATAAAAATTATACAAATAAAACGTGTTTAAAATTTAAAAACTAGATGTAAGATTGTATGAATAAAATATATGTATTTTTTATTTCTAGGTTCAATAGCTTCTACTCATTCGGCATTCAATGGTTGCATATAGCATATATCAATATGTTTTCCAGAACATCAACGGTTTATTTATAACCCAAGGCACGGATTCATTTACCCACGTCATAAAGCATATAGCTATAGTCATACAGTTACTGTCTATAGGAAGTATGGACCTATAAAAACAAAATTTTAGATATTTTTATACAAAAAACAATATTTGTTAAGATGAAAATACGAAATATTATGGGTAGATACAATGTATTAAAATATATATTCATGGATTTATCATTTAATGGTAAATAAATAATAGTAAAATCAGTGCCAATATTAGGAGAGGACAAATGTGACAAATGTCCAGGGCCCAGCACTTTTCTGTAAAATTATCCAGCGATAACCTAAACTTTAAAGTTTACAGAACTTTATAGTTTATGGAAATCATTTGTTTGGACTTTAGTGTTTAGCGGAACCCAAATCCATCCTAATATTTTAACTAGAAATTAAGAATATATAAAATAATACCTAATTACCTAGTCTAATTTGCTGAACCCTGGACACCTAGGCATATGTTAACTCCACTAAAAACATTTTGCAACCATATAACTCGTGTGCTAACTCTACTAAAAACATTTTAATAGTGGGTTACTCGTATATAAACTCCACTAAAAACAAATAGAACCGATATTTTGTAAAATATTTTTACAACACATTTTTATAATATTTTATTATTAGCAAGCAAATACTATGAAGCATCAATATCGCTGTAATCAGAAAAACCCGACGTAATATTTTACTGCAAATTTTATAATGTGTTGTAAAAATATTTAAAAAAATAATTTTTGGAGGATAACTTGAACCGCTTCTGGGTAATGCTAAATGGTTCTGTTAGTTTTTAGAGGAATTTACATACGAGTAATACAGTAGCAAAATATTTTAAGGGGAATTTACTACTTCATTTTTTTGGGGAGTTTAAAACGTTCTGGTTTAAAAGTTCTACCCCGGATGGCTGGGTATCTATATGCATAGGCGTAGCATGGAGATGGCTAAGGGGGCTACTAGAAAAGTTACAAGCCCCACTCCCCCATTTAAAATTCAGCAAATACTTTATATTCAATAATTTCTTTTTCGGTTGGCGGCTATAGCTTTTCCACAGATATTCATTACGCTACGCCTATGTCTATATGATTCTTGTATAAAAACCTTCGGTTTTGCTGCAGTATTGTTTGGGAACCGTTCTATATTATCTATTATAGGTATGCATTATGTAAAAAATAAATCATATTATTAATGTTAATCTTTATAGGTAAGTATTAGATTTTTAAAATGTACTACTTAAATATGTTTTATTACCTACTGTATTAGCTTATCTATCTTGAAAAAGAGGAAATATGGAATTCAATTTTCAACATAATTCGCAGTTAATTAAAGTAACAAATATTTTAAGTTACATTTTATGTATAGGTATCAAGGTAAACCTACCTAATATGAAGTATTTTATGTTACTATTTCAATTAATTTAGATATTTATTACGCCAGATATACCTACTCATTTTCAAGAATATCCCTTCCTATAGGTATTTATTATATGTTAAACGTCAAAATGTACCTAATGCTTTTAGCCTTTAAGGGTAATACATAATAATGAACTCTACAATGGATATTTGAATAAATTAAAATTAATAATACCTACTCAAATAGTCAAAATTCAAAATTCAAAATCTTGTAAAAAACATACAAAGATAAAATCAATATAGTAGTATAGCAGGTATATCTAATTTTATAAATACAATTAATGTTTCCGTGGTATAAAAATCCATTCAACTTAGTTTACACGTTTTAAAATGTTTCATAATTTGCGGTTTCTGGTTGATTTAACAAGTATAATAATTTATTATAATTATGATATTAGTAATCTTTTATGTGTTTATTATGTCAATTGTACGTTAGAACATAGATCTTACTATACGTAATACGTCTATACTCTATATTTTTACTAGGAATTAAAAGTGTACATTTACAAATTATTTTTATCAAATATTCCTAAAGTGAAATTAATATAGAACTATTGATAAACATATAAAAACATTTACAAATAAATAATAATTTTAAATTGACAAAAAATAAATGGTAATGCACTAATGATATAATTAACTTTAAGTTTTAAGAACCAAATATTTATCTTATGACTAAAATAATTATATTATTTTTTTACTATAATATATAATATCAATAATTATTAATTGTTTAATGTGGATAAATTACGACGTAAAAATATGAAATAAATAAATTAGCATAATGAGTAATCATGACTAATCGTACCTATACGTTTCAACCACTAAGGTAATGAGAATGAATAATGTTTTAGATTCTGAGCGGAGCGAGGAATGTATTGATTCTACAAAGATGTTTTTTTTTATGTATGAAAACATTTTTTCGGGTAGAAATAATGGTTCGATTTTCACGTATAGCATATGCTTCGCTTGCAAATGTTATCTACTTAGTACTTTATTAAGCTCATTTTTAGAATTTCCCAAAAGTTTTTCCTTAATAAGCGGGAATTGGTGATTTTTTATGTGCTTTTTATTATATTGTTTTTCGTGATTTCTTATGAAGTTTTAATAGTAGAGACTTGAAAATTGTTTTGAGTACTAACATAAGTTATTTACAAGCGAGGTAAAATTTTGGAATGGAATAGTTAATTATTTGGAAAAATATAGAGCTTTGAACGTGTTCCCAAAAAAAATTAATATTACCTACAATTTTGGGATTATCTGTTTGAAAATTTTGTAGAAGTCCAATACTATATTACTTAATCTTTTTACAAAATATTTTGAAAATCTTAACAGGTAAATTTTTTTTATAGGCTTTTTATTACTTTTTTTTCTGATCTATGAAAACCTTTTTTCAAGTAGAAATAATGGTCCGATGGAAATGGAAAAACAACATAATAAATACATATCGCCTTAGCGACAAACTAATGATGGTTAGAACTCACGCACAACCTAAAGACATATATATATATAATTTAGATATACTTTCCAACAACAAGCAATCAAACCTAATGAAGTTAATTGACGAAAAGCGAACGTGGTCATTATGAGGGATTTTAATGCCTCGGTCTGAAAACTCATCAAACTTTCTGGAAAAAAATCTCATACATTTTTGTGAACAGCTTGAAATGATAATTAGTTAAACAAAAATACAGGCCAAATTAAGTCTAGTCACTCTTATCTAGGATGTGATATAGACAGTAATCATAACTTGGTGTTAGCAAAATGCAATATTAAATAAAGAGAAGGGTAAACAAACAAACTATCAAAAAATGTTACCTAGATATAATGAAGAATAGAACAACAGCTGACAATTTCAAAAGAGAACTTGAAAATAAAGTCAAAATCATGGGAAGATCTCAAGTCCGCAATACAAGTAACCTCAAATAATGTAATATTAAAAATAGTAGATACCTAATATAAATAATTTTAAAAAACTTTATTTAATTTTTAAGGTTGTCCCTTCGTTTATTTTAATTATTATAACCTCTTATGCAAACATATTCACATATTGTAAATTTTTAATGTTCACGTTCAACTTTCCCTCTGATTTTCCTGCGCTATGTGCCATTGTCATCAAGGAACACGTTATTGCGAAAACATATTATGTAGACAGAGAACATCAAATGGGCATCACCTATATGTCGCCAGTGATAAATTTAAACAACTATTCTACAAGAGAAAAAGTATCAATAAAGTATTATTGGGTCAATTTTGATCCTGATGGTATAAGTTATTGGTCCACCACCATTTTTTCTCTACCAAGCAAAATATAAAGACATATACAGTATGTTATTAATTTAACATTTAATTATTAAGGCGCAACCAGACTGAGATAACATTTTTCTAACACTGTTATTAAAAATTAAAAACATTTTGTCAATAACATTAATTTAATAAATTTTATTATTATGTTGTGCACTAGTAAAAAAAGTCTAAATACTTACATTTTTAGTTATTTTTGGTTAATTACTAATTTTTAAGTAACTAATAATTGTTTTGTCATTTTAACTCTTCACAATGTCTTAAACTATAATGACACAACTATCGCTATGGCAGTGTCATCCTAATACCTTCTTCAAAATTAAAAATTAAAAAAAATAGATTTCGGGTACGTCCTACAAACAAGCACTAATCAGCTAGTGATTTAATGTTAGATTAAAAAAAAAAATAATAATAAACTCATAACCAGTGCCGCATTTAGCAATTCTGTCATTCAAGGGCAAATGCATATAATCGCCCTCTAATAATTTTGAGAAAATTAAAAAGAGCCTACACAGTAGTTCACAATTCTAGTCACAGACTATAAATCATAATTTCATAGTAATTTTTTTTTTTCGACTTTATAATAGTTTCTAAAAAGATGCTGCGCACTAAACACCATAAAATTTGCCACCCCTGGGTAATTGACTTTCTTTTCCACCTCGTTAAGCGCGATTCTGCTCATAACTGATAGGTTAGGTTAACCGACAAATGAAATGATAATATAGCATTGGTATTATAATTTGTTATTTATTATCTATCATAGACCGATAACAAATAACTTGTTAGAAACATCGATGTTGTCAACAAATTTAATAACATTTTTCTACTTTTGTCAAAAACATCTAACAATGTTATCTTGGTCTGAACGCGGCTTAATATTTCTAATCAAAATTAATCGTTTTTTAGGTTACGGTAGAGGGAAAACGAAAGTAGGCTAAACGAAATGCGGCTGCAGATCTTCTGCAACAACTAAATCTATAGTCGTAAACGTTGTACTATATTCCAAATAAGCAAATTTTCTCACGTTTTTTTTAGTATTGTTAATAACTTACTTTTTAAAATTTATATTACATAGGTATTATTTATTATAATATTATATACATATAGTATATAGATATATTATATTATATAATTACAACAGAAACAAAATTTGTAAATATACGTTTTAATTTTATAAGATATCACATATTAGATTTGTTTATATTGTATAATATTTTTAAATTATATTACTTATATTATGTATATTTTTCCATATTATATGAATTTTTTACAGTTCATTATATTGCATATATTTATATACCCTAAATATAATATTGTATTAAAATATGATTTTTGTTCAAAACGTGTTCAAAATTAATTTTTCATGCTATTCTATGTATGTATATGTATAACTATTAACAACAAAATATCATTAAAATTCAAAATAAGTTTAAATTCCTTGTAGTTTTAAAACTGAATGAAAAAAAAAAAAAGGTAAAATCGATTCATGGCATTTATCCTTCGTTACTTCGGTCCTCGGATAAATTAGTGGTTTATTATAATTATAAGATTTAAATGCAATCATATTGGATTCGAAAATACGATTCTGAGTGAAATTCAGTCAGATATAAAATATAATATATTATACTGATAGTCCGTTCCAAAATTTTACTACGTGTGTAGACTATCTATGAGAATATTGACAAAAATTTTCAAGTCACTATTATTGTTAATTAGGTTAATTAAGGTAATTGGTATTATCCAAGATGGAAAGACAACATAAATCAAAACTACATAAAGATATATAATTTTAGCAGTAACTTTCTACTAATATAAGTTAAGTACCTATAGTTCATTAGCTGCTTAATTAATTTTATTTTATTCTCAAGTAACATAAACACGAACAGTATACATATATCACAGAATATGACTGGTTTCGTTAAAGTGGGTATGGGTTACTAAGCTATAATTATCGTTGACAACCCTAAAACGAATGCATTAATTGTCCATATTAAATATGACAAATCCATATAAAATAAATATGAAATTAATGATTAATAGTATTCAATAATAATAATTATTAATCTTCCACTATTAAAAGTAAAGTAATAGAATGGTATGATTGTATTTTAATTATATTAATAATAAGGCATCACTGACTCTACGATCGAAATTAGTTGATGAGCGATTAATAAGTCATTAAAGATTAAAGTTGTTAAAGATAAGAAAACGAATAATATTAAGACTGTATGCATTTTCTTTGAATTTTGAACATTATAAATGTATAAATAATATTAATTGCATAAAATGCATATGTTTTACATAAAAGTTCATTAATTCCCTAATAATTGAAATTCTAAGTTTTAATATTTTGGGTTTGGTCCAAAATACAAAAATAAATTGATACTATATCTTTTGTAATAACCCATAAGTATATAATATTTTGTTAAAAGTTTAATTGCTAAATAATATATTTAATTATAATACATTATTAACCTTGGGCATATACACGGGGGGTCCCCATGGTCATTTCATATAATATTTCTCATTGATAATTTTTTTACTCTGATAAACGAACTAAAAAACTGGTAGATCCTGGATTAAAAAAAAAAATTATATTATATTTTGTTAATAATTTTTTTCATTTTAATTGTGATAGATCTAGTGAGAAAATATTCAAGTTCCTATATTCAAAATTGCATTAGTTATCATAAAATACTTAAAACTAAATTCGTCAAAATCATCATAGTTTCCATGAACTTTGTAGTTTCCAATCATTTTTTGATCATTTTTCTTATTCAACGAAAAACTACCAAAAATGAGCTTGATAAAGTACCAAGTACATGCAATTTTCTACTAAAAGCATATACCCTACTTGTTGTAGTCGAATTATTATTTCTTCCCGAAAAAGTGTAGTATAAGATTATGCTTCTATAAATTTTTCAAATCGTTAGACCCAAAATTGGAAATAAAATTAAATATTTTTGAGAAAAAATTAGATTTTTGGATAAATTTCTAAGCTTTATATATAGTCAGAAAATCAACAAATCGGTTCCAACATTTATCTTAGATGTGGAACACATGTGAATACTCAAAAAAAAAAATGTTCAAGTCTTTACGTTTAAAACAGAATTATTTATTACAAAACATTTTAAATCAATTTATATTCGTGAATTTTACCGATTTTTCGTCATTTTGTGATAGTTTTCCTTCTTTCAAGGAAAATCTTTTGAGAAATTTAAAAAATGTATTAAATAAAGTACCAAGTAAATGCAATTATCAACCGACAGCATACCTTACTTGTGATAATCTGACCATTATTTCTACCCAAAAAAAATGTTTTCAGACATAAAAAAAAGAAAAAAGATCTTTATAAAACCAATATATTCCTCTCTTCGCTCAGAATCTAAAAGGATAGGTATAGAAACCGAATCATGTTCAAGCTCAACTTCTGGTATACCGTAAACAGCAGGTTAGTTAGTAAGTTCTTGATATAATGTCACAGAAATCGAGTAAAATAGCTATTGTCTTGTAAATTTTTGTAAAAAAAAAAATAAATTTAATATTAAAAATAATTGTTTAGTTAATTATTTACTTTATATAAATAGAGTATTCGGTCACATGTAAAGGCCTTGAGAAGGAGGGGTAAAAGTATTAACACTGAGGCTTATTTTGAAATTATAAATATATATCGGAGATCCCCCCAATGAAAATTCCTGTCTACGCCACTACAGTAATACAATGTAATACTATAGATGATATCAATAATATTAATTATTAACCAATGTGTTATTAGTCAATAATTTCGGTATCTAAAATAATTTCAAGGATTATGTTTTGGTAGCAAACAAGCAACATGCCAACAGATAAAAACTTATTGGATAAAATACACCATATTATACACGATACACATAATATACTACATGTCTATATACATAAACATTGTATACATTATACCTATCAACTACCTAAAGGTCATGGAACTGACCTCGACTCCTCCGTTTCGTTTTACAAAAAAGACAATTCCCTTGTTGTTTTGTTTTTTCGTTAGATAAGTTATACCTATAGTTGTATAGGTATGCGTTATTGAATTCAACTCGAATAATAGTAAATGCATCAGTACAACAATACAATTTTCACTATATGTATTGTATAGGTATATCTGCTAATGTCCTACAATAATAAATAATAATACCTAATCAATTCAATTTAATAATGAATAGGACTGAAGGAGTGTAACCATGCAGAACATTTTTTATTTTGTTATATAAATATTATAATTAGGTAGATAATTATATAATTATGTTAATAATATAACTACTTATTTATATAAAAACAAATAAAATAATTTCATAAAAGTTTGAACAAAAATGTAAAAAGTATAGGAACTCACAATAATATAATACATTTACGAAAGTATATGAACTAATTTTTATGACTATAATATGCTACATAAAAAATCGCCGAATAGATTTTTTAAATGGTAGGATAATGATTTTAATAACATATTTCCCTTTTGTCATGATAAACGACAGGGTCCCGGTGCACTGTACCATCGATTTATCGGGCACTGGCCTAGGGCTAAGCAATGGAGGGAACATTTTTTTCCTAATTAACAATACATAATTGTATTCCAAAACTAAAAATATTTAAATCGTTTTAATAATATAATTATGGACTAAATTGTTTATTAATTGTGTAAATCGATTATGCCATAAATTGATGGATTTCAAATTATAATTTTTTCATATATATACATTATTTGCAAATATTTGAAATAAATTAATATTATGTATTTGCATCTTACTATATATTAGCCACATAGGCGGAGATTTGATTAGATTTTTGGGGGAGCTAAAAATTATTGACGTATAGTGAATATTCATGATGACTTTAACCTTTAAGTAATAAAGGAGCTAATGAATTTTGGGAGGTTTTTATGAGTTTTGTGGGAGCTAAGACCCCCCCCCACCCGATCTCTGCCTATAAGCGAACATTGTAACTTATCAAGTAAAATTTTTTGGCAAATAATAGCCAATATGTAACGATTATTGATAGGAAATACTGAGATATAATCTATTGGCTATTTTGTAATAAATTAATTTATTAATATACATGAAATATTATAACATAAATAATTATAGTAATGACATGATATTTAATTAAAGAAATACATACTATTTTTTTTATAGAATTTTTGCTTTACCATGAAATTATAAAATATATTGTTATTAAATTATTAATTATTAGTACAGTCAATATAGATTAAATTATGACATAGAATATGCCAAATTTTCATTTTACAAGTTCTAGACTATGTTATAATTTATTAAATATGAAAACATAAAATAATATACCTAATATTACCTGTATTTTAACTTTTGAGCCATCACAATGATTAGCGTGCCATGTCGTAATTATGACGACCTGCACTCATCATCATGATTTTCGATTTATGACATTCATCCTGATATCGTAGTTTACAATTTTTTATTAAAAATTAAAATTAATTCAATTCTTGTAATTATTACATTAATTAAGTAATTTCATTAATTAAAATACATACCTATATAATTAAATTGATATGTATGTAATTAATATATTGGTTTTTATTTTTATATAAATGTTATATCTTATAATTATTTCATGAAAAATTACTTGAAAATGCTAATAAAATAAATAATGTATGCATGAGCTATAATAAAGTAAATCGTTATAAAAAAGTACTAGATGTATAATAATTGTTCAATAATATTTATCTAGTATGTACTACTAAGTTGTAAAAGATAAAATTTTAATTGATAACTTTTCATGTAAAATGAAAATGTCTGTAATGTTAAAATTTGTCATTATAGGTATTATATTATATATTTTTCCAAATACTTTCTTAACAATATAAATTTTATGGTTATATTTTAATACTGATAAAACCCTGGAGGCACTCATACAATTATGTATACATAATTATCCATATTAGGCCCTTACTGTTATACGAGTAAGTATATTAAGTTTTTAAATTTGAAAATATAAACTAAATTAAGTATTTAGTTATCAATTTAAATAGGTGCCTAAGTACGACATACCTATACAACATTACTAGTTACTACCTAATAATTAAATATAATATGTATATCAAGTCAAATTTTAAAGAAAACTCTTTAAATGAAGTGAGAAATTGAAAACATGAAGTATATCTTTGTTATTAGTATATTACCATTACCTACATAGTACCGGTGATTTTTTTAGAGGTTCTATTTTTAAGTGGAATTTTATGAAAGATAACGTGAGTCGTATCAAATTGTCATATAATTTTTGTTCAATGTTGTTTAACATATAATTAATTTAATCATGGATAGACTTAAACCGGCATAGCGTCTACAAATAGTTCAACTGTATTACGTATCAGCGTTTCACGAGAACTGTCACCGGTCCATATTAATTCTTCAAAAGTTAAAAAATGATGCCGGTCAGAACGTAGAACGTGAATGTTAAGTGTAAATGACACCCGTTATCGCGTGATAACTATTTGCTGCTTGAAATTGAAGCCCGTAATCTCGACATTATTTTGATTTCAACAAGATGGCACTACTTGCCTCACAGCCAACGAAACAACGGCTTTATTGTGATGATATCACGTTTGAACTATGGACCATGCTGGCCGCAGTTACGGCCTACAATTGAAAGAAATATTCTTTAAAAAATAATTGTAAATAATTGTTTTCTTGTATGATAAATAATTATAAAACTTGCACAAAAAATAATTTTTTTTTGTAATTTTTTGAAAAAAGTACCTCTAAATGAATCATCCGATATTTTAAAAATGTTATGCTTTGTAATATTGATTGTCCTTATTAATTAAAACCCCTTTTATTTCAATCAAATTAATCCGTTTAAAAAAAATATTCATTATGTATAGGTATTAACACATGATTACCATTAAATATTTTATATAAAAAAAATTAAAAATTGAGGCAATAGTATAATCATAACTAAACATTTCAAAAATGATTTATTAATAATAAATATGTATTATTTATTAATAACCTTAACCATTAAAACATTATGATTAAACATTATTCCTAGTTCCTAACCAGTTATTAAAATAATCAATTTACAGACTAATAGTTATGGTTCATAAATAGCATAGACAATTGACAAGTGTATAGTAGGTAGGTATTAAAATATTTATTGTGTGTATTATTTACTGTATACTTGATATTTTATTCAAACATGTGTTTTCTTATTTATTTATTTTGTACAGACTTACCAATAAATGATTAATAATAATCAATTTTTAGTGCAGCGTCCACAATTTTAGGATAAGCATATAGTATCGAGCTCAATATGTAGGAAACCAATATATTTCATGTAATGCGTACGAATTAGATTTACACCGCTCGGGCACTTAGAAATCACTTCCCGACTGCCACGAGGCCTCGGCAAACACTGAAATACTGAATTGTTTACTATTGGACAGTCGGCAGTATTATACAATTTATAACACACACATTACGTCCTCTCCTCCTCCTCTAATACATGAACTTCAATATAGAAGTGTTCAAGTGTAGCTGACCTTGATAACTGCTTTTGGTTAATCTTATTCGCGTCATTAGGTGAGATGTTTGAATGTTTCTACATTTTATTTTTGGTTTGAAATCCCGTTACGATTTTGTAAACTATTTAATTTAAAATGAAAACAAGCAAACATGTTCAAAGTACTCACACGTTAATTGCCAGTGGGTTATTAAAACAATGTTTTTTTTAAAACAGATAGATAAAAAAATTTTAAATACTAATGCTGGTAATATTAAATCTAAAATAATAATTTGCAATAGTTAAATAATCTTAATACTTAATAATAAATTAATATAAGTATAAAAATTTATTAAACTACATAATTTAAATACTAAATATAAATATTAAAAATATATATTATTAGACATATAATTTTGAATAGAAAATAAATGATTAAATCAAGTAAATAAATTAAATAACAGCATAGGTCATATTATAAACTCTTAAATATAATATATATCAAGTAAATAACAAACAAATAATAAAAATAAAGGCACATAAAATGACTAATAATTTTGACAAAATAGTATTAATACTTATTATAATTTGTATTATTTACTGGAATGTCGTTTTCTTAGTTCGACTGTCCATGCAAATAATACATGTTGTTTCTAATCCATCCATAGGTATACATTCTTCGTGAAATACGTGTTGACAATAGAATATTAACGCATTACCCGCGCGATCATGGCCGATGATACATTTTTGGCAAGCACTGCACACGTGTTGATCATCCACGCTACATCCTTTTCTTCTCACGTTGTAGAGTTTTTCGTGTAAATCAAAACAATCACTCACGACAATTTTTGTGCACCCTTCTTCCACTGACACTTGCAAATTGTAATCGGTCATCATTTTAACTAGTGCGTTTTTCAACCCTGGAATCTCGGTGTGTTTACCTATTCTACGAATCAGAATCCTCGGATCAACGTAAGTCCCAATTTTTTGCAACAGAACTTTGAGAAAATTTGGTTGATCCAAAGATAAACCGATTAAGTCGTGCCATAAGTCAATATCGTTTTGGTCCTTGCAGAATTCAATAGCCTGCTCGATGTCACCCAATTGAGACATGACGAGATTCAATGCATCTTTAGTATTACCCATACGACCCAGTAAGTACACCATTTCGGGATAATATTTCAAGCGTGTACACACGTCCAATGCTTTTGCAATAGAATAGTTATCACTTCGTTTGAGCAGCGGTAAAAGTTTTTCACGGGCAAATTCCGCGTACAATAATACCAATTCTTTATGCAAATTTCGTTTTGCTAACATTCGCGTATCTTTCTTTTCTAAAGCGTCTAAGTAAGTGTACAAGTAGAGTTTGTTATTTTGCAACTTCGACACCGCTACGTCAATGGGTATCGTATCCTTGTCCAAAAGTATTTTTATAGTTTGCTCACAATCCAACTGCATCAGATCCTCAATCATGTTGTGTATTAAAAAATACAAATTTTGTTTACTTATCAGCTGAAATATACCTTTGTGCTTAAGTTTTAAGTACGCTCCTAAGGCTTTGTCGAACTTACCAGAATGGGTGTACAAAATGGCTAAAGCTTCTAGAAGTTCCGTACTTGATTGCACTATTAAATGTTCAATTAATGCATTCGTAACAGCAGATACATTATACAGCGATGGTGACCATTGCTTTACAATTTTTAAAAATCCTTCAGGCTCAAGTTTTAGATATTCGTACAACACCATTTCATAAATATGAGGATCTAGAGTAACTTCACTTCTGGGTATATGAGCACTCACTTGGCGAAGTTGATGTACTTGTGCAAATTTAAAAATTTCTTCTTGCCAAAGTTTTTTATCATTTCCAAAAAGTTCAGCAGTCAATTTCCCAGCTTCCACATATTCTTCCATAAATAATAAATGGTCTAGAAATTTTTTACCAACAGATATTTGAGAATTCCTATTTAAAACTATATTTTTAGAATTGACAATTTCCATCGCTTCAGCATATTTGTTATGTTCTATTAGCCATTCAATTCTATCATCTGCATCACACGGATTTGCTACTACTATATCTTTTGGACTTACAATAACAAAATGATTTTCTATGACTAAACTTTCAAGTGCATAATCATTACAACTAAATTCTTGAAAACCACGTAAAGACAAATTATCAGTACATAATTCAACATATTTTGATTCTTTAGCTTCAACTACATAAAGTTGAGGTCTCATTGCTTTACCATTTTCATCTTTTTCTTTAGAATAGCATAATATCACCAATTGATTATGATCAAGTGGTCCAATACCAGAAATAAAATAATCTATACGAAACATAGAAAGTGGTTCCACTATGTATTCAGGAACATCCTTAAGTCTTTGTAGTCGGCGTTTAACACCACAAATTCTTACAGTATCAACCCAACCGACAAGTAATGTTCCACTATCTTTCCATGTTAAGTTACATCTAAAAGTACTAGGTAATATGTTGTTTCGTTTATCCCATTTAATAAGGCCTAGTGAACATTTAGATATTATATCGTATACTCTTAGACCAATATTTGAAGCCCAAGCTACAAAACGGTTATGCCACCTCATATTATGTACTACACCTTCCACATCACACAAAACAACAGATTTTGTACGTCCAAGAAAAGTTCGTTCATGAAGCATAAGACGATCATCACCAGTAATGAAACGGCGATAATTGCCAGATTTATGATATAATGGATCTATAGCAACAGATTTAACACAACGACCTAAAGATACTTCTTGAGCATCCTCTGTTGTATAAAGACCATAAATAAATACATTTCCATCATCTGAACATGTAGCAATAAATTCACCACGGCTATCTATACTTATTTGATTAACAGCTACAGTATGTGCACGTAATTGACGATTATTTACAATATTACCTTCAAAATCCAACAAATGAATAGAACCCCAATTAGTACCAATGCACATAAATTTTGGATGAGCAGCTAAATAACTAACACCATCTTTAGTTAAAATAGTTTGAACATCATTAGTGAGACGTACATATTTAAGTTTTGGTTCAACTTCTTCAACTATACCTATATCTGATTTTTCATCGGATTGATTCATCATTATTGAAATTTAATCTGAAATGAAAAATATATTTATTAAATATTTATATGAAAAGCTGGATATTATATTAATGACAATATGTGTATGTGTATGTGTGTGTGTGTACTGTGTATATATGAATATAGATATAAATAGAATTTTCAAGACAAGGAGTGAAGAGTTTTCAAATAACAAACATTAACTAATAATAGATTACTAATTTATATTTTAGATATTTATAAAAATTAATTTACTGATTTCAAAATTGATGATGTATGAATCCATGTATCCAATTCTAATAGCCACAATATAATTAAATAATGAATCGCTTGCAAATTATAAAAAAGATGGAATATGTACATATATAACATTTTAAATTATTCACTATTTAATGATAAACAATTTTAATTTAATTTTTAAAATACAACATTATAGCATATTATTAGCCCCCATAAAAATACCATCATGAGGGATAGAGAAAGTGTTGAATTAATTCAGGTAATTAATACTTAGTTTTTTTAATTGACTATATCTAATAAAATATACCACAGTAGTCCTAAACCATCCAAAGTAGTAAGTTATTTTTTAGAAATCAACTCTTGTAAATGCTGAAAATGAGATTAATTCCATTAGTTTATTGGGTGAGTAGTCAAAACAAATTATTATTATTATTTTATTTAATGACTATAATTTTATAAAAATAGTTATTTTTATATCTATAATAATCTATATCAAGTATGATCAATCTACATAATGCAAATAAAATTTAACACCTAACCAAAAAATTAACTTTTACAAGAAAATATTAATTAATTAAATTAATTTACTTTAATGCTTACATATAATTTAATTTATAATAATCTATTGTCTATTGGCTAATATACTTTTTTTACATACTATTATTTTATAAAATAATAAATTCAGTATTGATAACTACCTACTATAGTACTATAGATTAATAATATCATTGATTTTATAAAGTAATATAAATAATTAGTTTTAATATTTATAGTACACATTAGGGGCGGGGGGTACAAGGGGGTTCACTCCTGTGGCTTCCACCCCCTGGATTTTAAAAAAAAAGGTACAAAAAAAACAAATTGAAATTATTTTAATTATTCCTAATATATAAAGTAGGTATAATACAAAAAAATTATTTTTTGAACAATAATAATTGAAGATGCCTATGTTTTTGTGTAAATGTATTAATTAAATCGTCTGTACATTGGAACATTGGGTATTCTTTTAAAGTCTCTTTCTATGCACCTCTCTGTAAATTATTCTAGCGATGCCTATGATAGTATATCTATGATTTCCTCTTTTTTAATAAGACATTTTATTGGCTTATTACAGTGCACTAGTGTATTAAATAAAAAGTAAGGTTATGTGTAATTCTACAGTTTTATAATAAATATGTGTATGATTGACTTGATTAAAAAAAAACATTAATTCTTTGAGACAGTATCTAATTAAATAATATATTGGGAAATTCTTGTAATAAACCTAATTATATGATAAATTTATTTTTCATCACAAAATAAAATAAAAAAATAATTGCAACATTAGTAAACTATTTACAGTTTATGAATTTGAAATTATGATATAAAATTTCTTTAATTATCTATAAAAATATTTATTTTTTTTTTAAACAATTAATTTAAAAAATAATTGAATATTCTAATTTTAGTGGGGTAATTGAATTTATAACTAAATTACATATCTACATATCTACTGTTTACAATTTATAATTTAATATATCAAAAGTGTTATATAAATATTAAAAAAGATCATCATCAATCAATAATCAATTAATTATTTACACAACTAATTTGGTATGAATTATTTTATTTACCCATAGGTATTAATAACAACTATTATCACCTTAGTAAATACCATACCCTTACAAAATGATTCGAGTAGATTACCAAAATCAATTTTTTACCCCAAATCTAAAAGTCAATCCACAGTAAATCATCATACTACTGGACTACAAAATTCATTTGGTGTTTCTGGAAATGTTGGAATTGGATTTCATTTTGGAGGCGGCTACAGAATTAAAAACGGCAATGGGAAAGGCGATCAAATAATTGAGCATAACAAAATGTATGATAAATATTTGGGTACTAGTTTTGGTTTTGGATCATTAGGAAGTGTTAACAAAGGTCACATTAACGATGTTGAACAATCAAATTCAGGAGATCAACATATTATTTATCAAGATGAATCAGATCAGGAGTCCAACAATGAAACAATTCCAATAACAGAAAAACCAAAGCCAGGAGTTTTCAGAAAAATTAGTAATTACTGGACCAGTGAACATACAGAACCCAAAGGTGATTATACCAGTAATGGAATATTTAAATGGAATATGCAAAAATTTAAAAATAAGAATAACATTGGAACACCTAGGTAATACATATATTATAAGCCAATACGATTAATAGTTAATAAGTAATAGTTAAATACTTACTTTCAATATTGTTTGATTTTTAATAAAACAACGGTTTTTGTAGCACTGGACAATGCATAGTTGATATTATATACTATATATTTATTATAAATATTTCTTGTTTATTTTGTGTACAATTTATTATAAATCGCCCAATGTGTTATGAATAAATTGTTTGAATTACAACAAAATAAAACACATTAAATAAAAAATAATTTATTTTTCAATACACTTTTGAAGCTGATAACTGAATAACTGATACACTTATTTGGCCTGTGTAAGGCCGTGGTATATTATAATATTATCGTTTCATATAATCTGTGATATAATGTTAATATTTATAACGCAGATAACATAATCTAACTATATGATATATATAAAATATATACAATGATACCACAGAATCAAATAAAAAAAATGTTTCTGTGATAATTTTTGTGAATAGAAATGTCTATGGAATGAATCTATGATGGATATTTATAAACATGACAAAATAATTTGCCATTCTAAGAAAATCATAACCATAGACTTGTAAAATATTTTAGACTAATTAATAATATATACTATAAGCTATATAATTACTAATAATTTTTAACTAAGGAGAATAATTTATATCTATTACCATAGATTAAATATATAATGTATATTTAATCTACGCTATTACCTATAATAGGTAACTCATAAGTTTCTCATTCTCAATGTATGCTCAAAAACAAAATAATATTCTGTGCTCGCAAGATATAAAGTTATAAAACTGTATAATCATGTCTAAACGCATAAATTTGTATTTAGCTATAGTTTTAAATTAGTGTACCTAACTCATTAAATTTGAAAATTACAATGTGTTCAATTGTGAATAAACTTTTTTAATTCCTCACTTAACCTAATTATTTTTTCTCTATTGTATAACAAACATTTGTTAAACTATTGATGTAGGCTATAGAATTAAGACAAATATTTACAAATTTGTTTATCAATGATCCAAATAATAATAATAGCTTACTCAACGAACATTTAAAAAATGTTGAATACTTGTAACACAAAATAGATGGAGGTACCTACACAGATTATATGAAACAACTACTTACAACTATATATGTGTAATTAAGATATATACCTTAGATCATGGTTTTAACTACTGAATACTACTATCATTACTAGTAAAGTAGTAGATACTAACTTCTTGTTCAGCTTTAACAGTCCATTTAAGGACTGATACACTGGTATCAAAATCCCACTAATATGGTTTTCTAAAGTTGCATTCTGGTCTATTATTGATAAATCATTGGCAACTACGTTAATCCATCGAGTTTTAGGTCGTCCTAGGGGTCTTGTTTTATTTATTTTACTGACTAACACATTTTTAATTAGGTGCCCATCTGCTCTTCATGCATGCCCAAACCATTCTAACCGTTTTCTCCTAATACAGGAGAGAATGTAGATACTAACTACCTACAAATAATGTTATAAAGTATTAATAAGCAGTTATATTAATTTTAAATGATATATAATGTATATTAACCAATTTTAAATGTTATTAAATTAATTAAATAGATATTCAAAATCTGTACTTGATACTATTGCAAAATTACTAAATAAGTCATTTTTATACAAATCTAAAATATAGGTTTTGCTACTAAAGACAAAAGTCCACCTTTAAAAATTTGCCTCTTTAGTTTCCTACTACATTTTTTTTTTACAAATTATATTAAAAACAGCATAACCAATACAGCACGTGATTTCCTGTATTTGCAACATGGTCCATTACTAAATTATATCTTTATTTAATGCATGGCCCTAACTTACAACTGTCTTGACAAATACAAGCAAACAAATTAATTATGAACAAAATTTTTTTACCTTGATAAAATATTTAACAAGCAATGTTTCCTCATTGTTGGTTTCTAACAATGTTTGTTAAGTGTAGACTATGTTAACTTGTAAAGTTAAAAATAGTACAACATTAGATATATCATATTACTATATTAGCATTTTTATATAGTACAAATATTATATATGTGCTCAGAATAGAATATTACCTTTTAATTATATTTCATTAATTAATAAAATTAATTTAAATGATTAGTTATTATATAATTTGGTAATATTCTATCTTTTTAATTTTTACTATGAAATGTGAATTATTATAAAGTTATTATATTTATACCTCTTTCTCCATCAGTTATTGACTATTGACAATTTCATTTATTGAAATAATAAATAAATATATAAATCTAATATAAATTATTTATATTCTTTATAATGAGTTGAGTTTCAATAAGTTGTTCTGTGATTTAACTTTGATAATATATTTGGAGATTGTATTACCACTGAACTGAAAAGTTTTTGAATTGAGTTTTTTCTTTTCAGTCCTTATTTACATTTTTTAAAACAAAAATATTAAAATAAAATGAGTACCTACTTATGAAGTTATAAATTAAATATTTGACAAAAAAAATATAATCATTATTAATCATAAAATATTTATTAATTAAAATTAAACATTATACATATCAAACAATACTATACTAAAACTTATTAAGTATTAAATAGGTATTAGGCATTGGCATAATATTAGTTTGCAAACTATTTATAACAAATAAATAAAATAAATTAATGTGTTAAGTAAACAAATTATAATAAAATGTATATGACTAGGGCAGTGTTCGTATGTATTTGTATAATAATAGTTCAATATAAAAATAAAATTGATTACATTTTTAAAATTAAATTTAAATACCCTTGGCTGTTATATTACTTTCATTTAATGGAATATATAAAAATATAATATATAAACTATAATTCTGCAACTTGATTTAGTAATAATTAGTTATAAAATGTAAATTTGTCATCCTCAAATTAAATATTTAAAATATTATTTAAAATCTCTTTAATATTATTTTACTCAATTGTATTGTAATTTAGAAAAATTTCTTTATTATGTTGTTATAAATGATAAAATAGAAATATAATTAATAATAATTATAGTACTAATATTAATTAATAATAATATTAAAATCTTAAAAACATGGGAAGAAATTAAAAAGGTTTACCAGAACATAGCATCTACCAAAATAGGTTGATAAATCAATATAAACTTTTAAAAAAATATATTTTTAACTTCCAAACAAATCTATTGTCACATTATTATTATAAAAAAATAAATAATTAATTATTGATCAATTACATTTCATATACCATCATATTATGACTTTTATTAAAATATTGAGTGTTATTAAAACTAGAAACTAGAATTTATCATAAGTTACTCTTCCAAGTTAGTTTTTTTTATGAGTTTTAAATTTTCTGCAAGATTTAAACATTTTTTAGCCATTTCTCTAATTTCATTTTTATTTTCTCCATCCATTATTGACAGTGCCATTAATACTTCCATAATGTCAGTAGCGAAAATTTTTTCTGCTATTTCTTTATCTGTATCTATTAAACTATGAGCAATTACAAGAGCTCTATGCTGCATTGCATTATTAGGATGTGCTAATAAAGCCTTCAATGATTCTTCCCAATTGCTAAAAGTCATTAATTTCTTACAACACTGTACACTGTTTGATACAGCTATGGCAACTGCTCCAGTAGCAGCTAAGGATGTATCTTCATCCTCTTCCTCACACAGTAAGAATAACATTTTTAATTTATCATTTTCCCCCTCAAAGACCTTTATGACCTCAGGAGACATCATGAGATTAGTAAAACATTGAGCAGATGCTCTCCTAAGCATTTGATGTTCTTCAAATAAATAACTTTCAATAAGTTGCATTCCACCAGTGTCTAATATCTTTTTTCGGATCCTTTCGTTCACAGACGCCATATTACAAAGAGCCATCATTGATTCAAAGTTTTCTAAAGCTGAACAGTCGGGATGTAATAGACCAAGAAATGGTCGTATAGATTCTAAGCAACGTTGTTCTTTGAATGAAACTTCAGGATTAATTGAAATACCTATTCTGGCAAGAGCTTGAGCTGCTTGTATTTTTCCCTTAGATGTGCCTGAATGAGCAAGCTCTAAGAGAGCTTTTATGCCTCCTAATTTAGCTACTTCGCCTCTGATCTCGGGTAAGACACAAATGGCATTAAACAAACGAGATATTAGTTCCTTGATATTTAAACTTTCAGTTTTAGATAACTGTACAAGAACAGTAATAACACCATACTTACATAATAATATAATTCTCTTATTAACAAAATCAACATCATCTAACTCATGGTCTTCAGGAACATGACATTTGGAAAATTTGGCAAGCTCAATCATTTCAGGTATAACTTCTTGTTTTTCATATGCATTACATAAATTGACAAAAATTGATACTAAAGCATACATAGCAGATGTTTTTTCAGACTTTGCTAGACCCATTATAGCTACTAAAGCGGCTTGATCTTCAACAAGTTTTTCTTTAACTTCAGCATCTAATGTTAAATACGATAACCCTTCTACTGCCCATCTTTTTGTATCTGGATTTGTATTAGGATGTATTAAAAATCTACGGCAAGCTTCAGCTAACTTAAGTGTAGAACCTTCTGAAAATGGCCGTATAGAAGCATCAGTTCCACCACTGCTGCCAAGTTTACATAAACCAACTAATGCACGAATTCGAATATCATCATCACCACTCTTATAAAGATTCTTTAGTATTTGTGTTCCTTGCTTCACAATTGGTGAAATTTTACTTTTTTTTGATGTAGCAGCAATAATACACTCACAAGCAATTTTCTGTTGTACTTTATCATTTGTTGTAGCCATAGCAAGAATCATTTCAATAATTCCTATAATAAAAACACATATATTATTTATATTATTCAGAAATTAGAAAAATGAATTAATAATTTAAACCTACCATCTCTTGATATAATTGAATTTCCTACATCTATTGGACCCATAAGCAGTACTGTTATAGTAGACACTGCTCGAACTTTTGTTTCTATATCTGGATCTAAAAGCATTTCTCTAAGAAATTCATCGACAGCATTCACATATTTTTCCCGAGATTTGTCACAAGTCATATTATCATAAATTCTAGACAAACAAACTGAAACGTTTGTATGTGAATATTCAGTTATTTCCATTTTTGATTCATATCTGATTTCAAGAAGTTCTGCAGCTACTTCTAACAACCTCTGTAATCCCTTCATATCAATTAAACGTTCGGCCCAATTGATATTATTAAAGTGAATATTTCTAGTCAAAATTTCTATAATAGAATCTCGTGCAAACTTATTAATTGAATGACGATCTACAGAACAAACTAAACAAGTTAGAATAGCATCTATTTCTTTAGAGTTCTTAATACATTTTTCTTCATTTGGTGAACTATCTAATGTATTAGACATTCCTGTTAAACTGTTTAATGCTTCTTGTATAATATAAGTAACACCATTAATTTCATTTTGGTTTTCAGTATTTAATGAATCAATAAACCATGGAACACCTAAATCTACCAAGACTTGCTTAGTACGGGATTCATCATTTTTACACAATTGACCAATTATTCTCAAAGCGTTTAAGCGTATATCAACATTTTGATCATTTTTTAAGATGCCTTTAATTTTACTGATTATACCAGATTTTAATAAACCAAGACATCCACTACTCGATTCTTTTGATAAAACTAATAAATTTTTAACTGCTGTAAGTCGTTTTTCTGTACTTTCTTCAATAGTAAAAGCATATTTGAACATACTTTCTATTTTGTTTGACAATTGAGCATTTTCTTTAACTTTTTCTTGTACAATTGGATGTAATTTTGATAAAATCGGCTGTATTTCTTTGTTTGTCGGATCAGACAATAAACACTGTTTGCCATCTACATAAGCTTCTTCATATTTCCCTAGTTTTTCATACGCACAACAACGTCGAAATAATGCTTTTGGATCATTGTCTACTATGTCTAATGAAGCACTACAATCACGAATTGTATTTTCGAATTCTCCCAATTTATTATAAACAGCAGCTCGATTTTTATACAATATAGATTTATCACGATTGTTTTCTTTGAGTGATTTTAATGCAGAAGTGTAATACTGTAAAGCTTTCAACCAGTCCCCATTCTTAAATGCTAAATTACCTTGTTCTTTTAATGTATTCACTTCGTTTACTGTATCTTCAGACATTGTTAAGTACAATTTTTATTGTATATTAATAAACACAATTAAACTATTACAAATTTAATTTGAACATAAACGAATACACCACACGTTATAAATACAAACGAGCTTAAAATATTTTGTAACAGTGCCAAAATCGACAATTCTAAAGGACCTAGAAGATTCTGGAATTCAATACATATTTTTAAACCGCATTCAAATATACACTATTCACCATAGATAAGACATATACTAATCACAAATCCCTAACTATAGTAACTTTCATATTATAATCCGTGGTAAGAGTAGCTAAAATCACAGAATAATCATAATTCTGTGCTATACTAATGATACAAGCACAGATTAAATGAAATACTAATATATTAATGATACAAGGTTTAATCATAGAATATATAATAATATAATTTAATAACAATTAAAATTAAAATTCAATTCAATTCACAAAATTCTGTATTTAATCCTTTCATCTATATTCTGTGCTTATACCATAACTTAACATTAAGCAGATTGTTTTTTTTTTAACATTAGTTGTTTTAAAAGTGGTCGGGAAAATTAAAGTTAACTTTCTAGTTTTCTACCACTGTTTGATAAAATCGAGTTATCTATTCTATATTATCCAATTAAAATAAAAGTAGGTAAGCTAGGTTAACATGCATTCTGCACGAATTAAGAACTAATGGATCCTCGCAGGAAACACCTCCGGATCCATGACGTCACTGTTATCGTTTTTATAAGGTTATCAATAATAAACTCTCTAAACATTCAACGTTCCTGGTTTCCAGTACCTATATAAAACATAAATTTATAATTTATAATGTAAAATTGTAAATGTATTCGTAATGACGTAATATTTATTACATATTAATATATTATATTATATATAAATTTACAATAATAAATTAATAATATAAAAAATAAGAACATTAAAAAATTTTAAAAAATTATGTTAATAATCATTTAAAATAGTCATTTGTTTATAATTATTAAATAAACGATAAAATTTAATTTATTTATAATATATAAACTTCATTAGAGCAACCTTTCAAAGATTTAAATAATTCATTAAATAATGAATTATTCAGTAGATGACATCGTTCGATCTAGTAATTAATTTTTTTCTTTAAATTAAACATATCAGTAGTTCTATTTTTCTGTTTACCTAAATATATTTTTGTTTTTGCAAAATTCATCTTAATCGTTATTCGTTAGCAAATATTAGGCAAGTAATAAGCATAAATAAATTTAGTCACAATATTTTACATCATTTGTCTTACAACCGAGACCGATTGATAGGAAGAATATTGATAATCGTATAAAAAGATAATAGTGACGTCATGGATCCGGAGGTATTTTCTGCGAAGAATCTTCACTGAAAATCCATGTGTAATTAAGATAGGTAGATAGTAGATACCATGGTTAAATATATAGGTATGTCAGCAACTTTGTAAAATGTTGTTATAGTTTGCGCATGTATTATTATTCTATGATATTTCATGAAAGAAAATCTCAGCTGGCAGTAGATTATTATTACCATTGATTATAGAATAGACTTCTATTCTATAATCAATGCTATTACCTGCTTAAATCATATTAAATATCTCACTCAATATTCATGTGTGAATTATTACTATTATTTGTTATTGCTAATAATTTATATTTGATAATGAGTTCACTGCCAGTAGCCGCTATGACACTTGCGTATCACAAAGTTGCTGACATACCTATATATTTAATCATGGTAAATACTACCCTAATATCTTAATTTATGCTTTACAGATTTACTTATTCTGTGATTGTTCCAGTATTTCGATAACTTTATCTGCGGAACTCTTAATGTAGTCAATTGAAGCTTTGTTTTAGTGTTTAATACAATTTTCCGTCCAAACATTAAAAATATTAGAAATTTCCATTCATCAAAACCAATAAAAATTATATTTTAGCAATATTATTTAAAATTTTAAGACTCGACAAATTTTCGATGCATAATTCAAACATCTGAATAAAAAATATTTAGAAAAATACAAAAATAATTAATGTGTTAAAAAAAAATAAGATTTAGGTACGCATGCACACAATTTTATTATTATACTGAAATAGAACTTCATTAAATTACATTAAGGTTCCCAGACTTGAAACCACCAAAATATTGTTCATTTTAAATGTATAACGTAGACACAGTTACTGAGACACCTGTATAAACAAGTGCATAGTGCGGATTTTAATTAGGGGGGCAAATAAATATTGAAATTTTATTTTTATCATATTGAAATAGGCATAAGGCACTACTTTGATGATTCAAAACTCAGTTTAAATATAAAATAAAGTATATTATAGGTACATGTTTAAAAAATTATACAGAAAAATTTTCAATTATAGGCTATATTCTTAATCATTTTTTGTCTTATTAGAAATTGTATTTAAAAAACAAATTAGTACATAACTAATTACTCAAAGGGGTTGCTCCTACCTGCAACCCCAACCCCGTGTATACCAGGACTATGGTGATATAACTCAAAATGTAAATATATCATAGTGCTATAGATATCATAACTTCTCTATTCTGTGATATTAGTTATATGTTCATATTATATTGCAAATGATCACATTATACATTTATAAACCAGTGGTTGACTGAGAGATTTGTAGAACAGAAAACCCTTGTTTTTGAAAATATAGTTGTATGTACCCTTTCTAATTTACAAGATTGTAGGAATATCAATTTTTTAAGAATGAAAATTATTAATATACTTTTTCCATGCATCTTTTATATTTTCTCCAATTCAAGCATTTATAATAAACATATAATTGAGAATGTATTTGAAACGATGGCATTTAAATAATTATATTTCCAAAATATAGTAGGTCTTTATTAATTTTCAATATTTCTGTCAATCTGTATTTTTACTTTTATTTTGTATAAATGGGGAAAATACAGAATTATTATAAATTAAAATACAGGCCAAGTAAAAGTATATTTTCATTTAAATTCATCACAGAATAATGTTATTACTAGTTATTACTAATAATATCAATATTGATATTTATTATAATAAAAAAAAAATACAATTCATATTTCCATCTTTAAGATCTGCTAAATATTAATATTGTCAAAAATAAAATTGAAAATTAATACTTACTTTTAAATTCTATTAAATTTATAAAATAACTTTTTGAAAGTAAAAAATCATTGGAATAAATCATTGGATAAATGAAATCAATACTATTCTTTAAAACTTATTTCATAAGGAATATTTATTATAATAGAAAACTGTAGAATTTAAAAAACAGTGTGATATTTATTTTGTTTTAAATGTATTATACTTATATTAATATACTGTCAAATTAATAATGTATTTATATTTTTAGTTTTATTTTCTTTAATTACAACAAAAAATAGTGTAATTTTTCTTATTTGTCAGATATTAGGTAAATAATATATATTCATAAAAAAAAAACGCAAGATAGTTCTTTTTAATTGTTCATTAGGAATAAAATTTAAAAAATATTAAAAAATAAAGGTACCATTCAATTGTTGAGGTAACTATATAAAATCATAACAAGATACATTATTCTTGAAGTAGGGAAATACTATAGGACTACATCAAATTTGACTACAAACTAACTTAAAATAGTTATTTACAATATTACTTCTAGATATACTTAACAATATTATCAAACTATCTTAAATACTATTGAGATGATACACTTTAAAATTTATGTCCTAAATTTTAGTAACAAAAAATATATAAAAATTAGAGAACATTCCTCAGAATTTTAAATTAACTTTAATTCCAATAGAAATCTAATTTAATTATAAATGAATAATAAATTTTAGTCTTATTGTTTAATATTCAATTTTAATTAACAAATTATAAAAACTGATCATTCTTCTATACTTTAGCGTTATAAAACATGTGCGTGTAGTGTAAAATTTATATTGAGAACCACAAATCTGTAATATCTATTCTTTAAACAGTAAAAACTAAAAAAAAAAAAAATAATATAATAAATTAAATTAATTAGTACTCCTTACAGTTAAAATTATAATACACTACTAGTATTAATTAATACACAAACAATATTATAAATTAATAAAATACCAGTCTACCACACTAAAGAAATGGAAAAATATTATATTTTGTAAGCATTATAATTAATAAAAAATACTGTTACAAATAATTACTATATAAATGTCATTTGACACGCCAAAATATAATTTGATCTGTTAATTAATTATATCCAAAGTTTAAGTTTTTAAATTAGAAAAAAAATGTTTTGTTATACATTAAAGTAGTAGTTTAAGTAGTTTATTTAAGTGCTAAGGGATAAAAATATAAAAAGAGACTAGGGTTAAGGAAAATATAAACTACAAAATGACAATATATAAGGTGGGGTTTAAATATTCATAAAAAATGAATTGAAATGTAATTTTGATAAAGATGACCATTTTTTAATGCTCCTAAAAAAATAATAATAATAACATTTATATAAATAAAATAATCATTTTTGTGAATATTTCAAAAATAAAAAAATAAAGAGAAATATTATAGAAATTATTTCAATGAAGGACTATATTACTGGAAATTTAAATCACCCCTAATTTAGATCATATATATAATATATCCATTGAAAGTTGTTTTATTAGTTTAAAACATATTAGTGTAAAACTTATAAATTAGAAACGTGTTCTTCTGTCTTTTCTGCATCTGAACCTAGATCTTGTTTCAATGCTTCAACACATGATTTTGGTATCAATGTACCTATAAAATAATGTATCGTCTTTATAATTATTAAATTTAAATAAATAATCAATAGGCGTGTTTTAGCGTTTAATTTGGTAAAATATTTTATCAAAAATGTTTATATGACTTTGGTTAAAAATAATAAAATCTTGAAAACTAATTTAAAAAATGACTTAAATAAATCTATATTAATTTTCTTTAAAACATTTAATTCAATTATTGAAGTTTTGCTTTTTAATTAAGTTAGTTACATTCTGAATACTTACAAATATGGTATAACTTAATGGTGCATCATAATAATTTTTAAAGAAATATTAAAAAGAGAGACATTAATATTAATTTTATTAAAAAGACAACAGACATTTTAAAATATTCTTACTTTGTCCGAAATTGTGAAATATGGACAGATCCACAAAGAGTAAACTAAAGGAACTATTTAAAACAAATTTAAATTACAATTACCACATGACAAAATAACATTTAACACGAAAGGATATTACAATTGTATAATTAAAATATGCAGTAATATTTAAAATTATTATCTAGTATCAGAAATTATATAAAGCTACTAGCTAGTACCATTAATTGATCAATAACCAAACATCATAACTATTCTTTCAGCTTAGTTGTTACGATATCAATATAATATAATATAATACCTATAAGAAAAAGTTATTACCAAATAAGTAACCAAAATTGTGAAAACGACTTGTTTATATAATTCTATAACCTGATTACATTTGGTTAAACGCTAAAATACGCCATATCTAACTTACCAACTATTTTTATTCCTTCTGCAGTTTTTAATCTGACAACTTGCATTTTATGATGAGAACCTGTGCGAGCTAACAATACATTTTCTATTCTACTCCATACACTCAACACTGATCCAGACAAAACATTATATGTACGGCGTCTTAATCCTACTTCACAGTCTTGACCAACAGTAACAAGTTTACAGTTACCACGCCTAAACGAAATTTTAAATTTATATAAATTTGATTGTATTCTATTTTAATATTTAAAGCAAAATAATTATTATTATTTTAAAAAAAAATTACCAATAGGCATGTGAACAAACAGTTTCAGACGAATCATACTGTTCTTTCCAATGTTTTTCTGCTTTATCTGTCTCCACTTTATAATATTTCTTTTCAAGTTCACTTAATGACTCTTGTCTTAACTAAAAAATGTATTACATAGAATTTTAAAATATAATGATAAAATGGTGAATTTTGGAGGGTGATTGGAAGACCTAAAAACTCGAGAGGTTTATAAATTATATCTAAAATAATATGTGCAGTTTTTAATAACAGTATTTTATATTTTGCTTCTCTTTGTAAATGTTACTCAAACACAGTTTGATGATGTTTGTGCAAAAGGGCACAAGTCAATTTTAGCCATTTTTGTGTTATACGTTAATTTTGTAATAAATGTTGTGCCGCGTCGACTGGTGTTAATAATTAAATGATTTTGATACTACAGATTGATACAAGTGGCTTTATTTATTTTTAGAGTGAAAAATAGCACAAGTCAAGGAAATTCATTGTTGTTACATTATTATTTATTAGTGGGCACAAGTCCACAAAAATACGGTTATTAAGTAATTTAGTTATGGAGTGCTAGATTATTATTTCTTAACATGTTTAAATAAAATTACTATTTTAAGTGAAAAAGTTTTAATTTATATAATTACACGATCAAATAATGTTTTTTGAGTTTCATGAAAAGTATTTTTGATTTGTGCACAAACACAAACATCGTACATGTAAATCCATTAAAATGTTGTAACGGTACTGTTCATCTAGTGAATGTCCGTTGATAGATTTGACTAGTGGAATCCTAAGGATATAGTTGGCTAAGCTATCTTTACACTAGAAAATCTAAAGTTCTCTATTTAATTTATAAAGCCCCAGAGAGACCCCCAGGGATCGTATTTAATCTCAGTTTAAATAAGTAAACTTTCAATTTAGCAATGAAATATATATATTTAGCCACAAAATACCTATGTAATTATATATATATATATATATAAATTATACACCTGATATCTGGATCCAAGCGATTTACCAATGGAAATCCGGATGACAGGCGGAGACATTGCGCACAGACAATTATTTAAATAAAATATAAAATAATAATTTAAACCTCACGCAATCACGGTAATAGGTCGACTCTCGTATTTATTTGTTTATATTATTCTTGTGTTGTATATTGCGTCTCCCCACTTGTCATACGTACAGGGATTGGGTGGTTAAGAATTTATGCCTAACTGACAAAAATTGGAGCAGCCGTTTGGGTCGCATAATGTGAACTATTTATATTTATGATTATACCTGTAATCCAGTATTTGGACGGAATATGGTAAACATGATATCTTTCTTAGATGGAGATTTTGTAGTTTCCCCTTTTTTATTAGCACTATTATCAGCCATCAATGCCAGTACAGCAGTACTTTTGTTATTTCTTATCTAAATAGTATTCGATGTATTAAATGACAATAATTAATAAAATATCATATGTAATTTAATATTATGTTTAATTAATTTGTTTAATACTAATAATAATAATAATCATTATTTCTTACTTGGTGTGAAAGATAAAACCCTTCATTATTAGTTGACTTAGCTTCAGCTGACCTTTCTACAGCTTCATCCCAACTCATTCCTCTTTCAACATGTACAATATGAAGTTCAGTAGTAGCTTGACCAGTGGCATGTTTTCTCAGGAACTTATACAATTTTACTCTTTTTACATTTTCTCCCGCTGTACCCAGATCTGAAATAAAATTATATTAAATAAGATAGACAATATAGTTTTTGTTGAAAAATATAATATAAATTAAGCCTCACATAATATTATTATCAAATATAATAATAAACAATACTATACAATATTTTTCACACAATACAATGATAGTATCACAAAATTAAATTAATACAAATAAGAGTCGTCCAGAAATTATGGTTATAACATTTAAGTAAAATCAAACCAATACTTATAAAAACAAGTATATTTTAATACAATTTATAGAATATGACACTAATATATATTATTTTTGACATATGTCAAACACCAAACTTGCAGTCGATGTTGAAATCATATTTCTTACCCAGAAACTCCTTCAATACTGATAAACAGATGAATATTCGAGGGTGACAAATTAAGTGAATCTTTTATTCACCTAATAAAAGAAATGGTTGACAATTTCCAATCCAAACTTTTGCAAAATTTCATCGTAAATTAGTCATTAGTGTCAATACGGTTTTCCCCGAATAACATAACCAACTATGTAATGTGCTATCACTCATTACCATAAACTTTCATACGTTTCTAATGAATTCTTGGAACAGGTGTTGAAAGTTTCTTGAAAGTCAAAAATAGGATGATCACCCGGATATCACATGACTTGTTAGTATTGGACGCAAGCATTTGACTATTCTTTTTAAATCTTCACCATTACTTAATAAAACGTCAGACATGTGATGTCTCATCCGAAGTCACTACAAGTCAGTGAGCTAACTGTGAAAATACAATTACACCTGTAACCCTTGGAACCTTACTTACTGGATGATCCTCATATAAATAAAATAACATATTATGCTTGTTTATAAATTATGATTTGTCCTAGACTAATTACACTAATAAAATATCTAAATAATAATAAAAAATATTCACCTAAGATTCCCAAATCAAAGCGACCAGACTTCTTGGCTTGTGTAATGATATGGTGTAATACATCAGTGAAATATTTAAAAAGTCGGTTTTGAAGTTCAACAGGCATACCAAGGATACGATTTAGGAACTTGCTTATGTTATTGTAATCCTTATCCAATGTTAAGTTACCAGGACTAGCTTCATTATTGATTATCATACCAACACCTACTAGAGCACCACCAACATCTAAAAGAATAAAATAAATATTTGTACATTCCTGGGAGTTATTAACATAAATTGAAAACATGAATCTATAAGCTTATATTATAATATTGAAATTTTAATTATAACGAATTGACAGAGAATTAGTTAAAACTTAGAAAATTTAAATATCACAATATTTTTTTTAATAATAATATGTCTAATAAGACTACAGCGTAGTGTAAAATAGTGGTGGATAATCATTAGTTTTCAATAAGGATATAATTAATCATACTGCCAAATATGAAAAATGCTTATAACAATCTGTAAATACAAATTCCTTTTATAACGCTAGTGACTATACCACATCATTAATCTCGAGTAAGCATTTATAAAATATATGCTTTATATTATATATTTACTGACAAATATAAAAACAAAATATAACTGATTGTTATCTGCTAGTATTAAGTGGACATAAAGCATTCACTATCAATGATTAAATATTATTACACGATGGAAATAACTTATTTTATTATTTGTATTGATAAAATTTAAAATATAATGTATGCACTTTTAAATTTTATTGTTCTTTTTTATTTAAGTGTAAGGTGTACTTGCATATTATTATGCTATATCCCTGACACTTATAATTAGTAATTAGAAGATTGACACCACCTATTGTTAGTTTACAATTACCTTCAAAAAAGTTTCCATTGTAATCTTCTGGAGGTGGTACTATAGGACTCTCATAACCAATAATAGTTTTCATTGTAGTTTCCAAAGCAGCACGGCCATACTTATTATCAATATTAAATTTTGATAAATCTCGAGTTTCTGTTGCTCTTCTATCACCATGAGTAAGAGCACCCTAAAATTCATTAACATTATCAATTAACAATAATAACATACTTTAAAATGTTGTCATCATAATTATAGATATAGATTACTAACTAGACTTTCTAATCTTTTGGCCACTATGGATGCAAATCGCCTTTCACCAGCTAAGTCTGATATAAGGAATATATATTCTGGAGCATTCACTTGATTAGAACGGTGAGAACGACCGAACTGTTGAATAGCCCTATCAGCACTCCAAGGTAATTCTAAAGTTATGTGTACTCTACGGCGTTGATTCCGGGCTCTTCGATCACTTTGCAATGATATACCAGAACTAGCAGCTTCTGATATGATAGCTACATCTTTCTCTCCATCCATGAACCTTTGTTTTTCTTTTAAAAATATATAAACAAAATCCAATTTAATCACTTATTAATTTATTTTTATTTATTTTGGAGGGGGTGAGGGGGGAATTTCAGTAATTGCTATAAACAAACAATGTACTGAATTTTTTACATATATAATTGATATGTAATAATTTTTAATATTTAGAATGAAAAACTGTCAAGTCGATAAGAATAGTAGTTTTCAACCAAATATATGGTTATCAAGTAGTTATTAAAGATTGTTAAAATATAAATAAACTAAGGTGATAAAAAGGTGATAATATTTTTGGGGATCGTCATATTATATATTTATTGTTGATTCTATAAAATCTTATGGAAAGGACGAGAAATACTGGTATAAAAAACCAAAAAGTAAGAAGAAAGATAGTACATGTAGATATTTTTAGATAATTTCATTCCGAAACGTTATCTATTAGGTCATAAATGTCTTTATTGATTAGGGGTTTAATGTGGCTAAATGGTCTAAACCAGGAGTTGACAACCAGAGGCCCTCAGAGCAATTTTGTGTGGCAAGCATAATTTAGTCTTTATAAAGTTATTTCACACTTCATTTTAGTGATGAACATTTACATGTTGTATTTACGAATCTCAACTACAAGTTTGCAAGTTGATATCAACAAAGTAACAAATTTCAACTACAAAAATGGCATTAGATTACAATTTAAAATTTTATCTTCTTTTAATAATATTTAAACGTTTTTTGTAAATTTAATAATATCTCATTAGGTTTTCATATTGACATATTAACAAAAAATGTATATTATAAATATTTTAATAGTAATAGTAAAATTATTATTATACCTAGGTAATACTTTTTTTTTATTAATTCGGTCAACAAAATTGTAAAAAAATATTGCAAACGTAGGTAAACAGGTTGCCGACCTCCGGTCTATACAAATGTTTTACCATATGACACATAGACAAATAAATAAGTAGTAAAAGGTTTTTCGCACATGGTAGCGTTTGGACTTTGGAATAAATTGGTCAAAAATAAAAAAACCCAATCATTTGGTGATTAACTAAAAACTTCTGCTCTAGATATTTAAAACATATCTTGACACATGTATGCTACGAACTAGATAAAATGTTAGAAGTGAAAAAGAGAATGTAAAATTGTTAATTTTTTTCTATATAAAACATATTTTAAAAATACATAATCTTAGTGATGATCTTAATTAATTAAAATATCATGATAAACTATTATTTAAAATAACCTATAGGTGTTTCTTAGCAATAAGTCATAATTACCAACAACATTCAATGTTTCCAAAGGTGCATCAACTTCAGAACGGGACTCATACTGTATACCACCATCAGTTTGAACGACTCTTCCTTTTCTTCCAGTCATCTTAAAATATATAATTTATTCATAGATTATAAATTATATAAAATCAATAAAATTAATTATACAAACACTTACTTCAGCAACATTTTCTGGCCCTCCAAGTTCATCAATCAACTGATCAAGAGTATTAGGTGGCAATTTATCACCCAATCTTTCAATTCTTTCCATCAATTCTTCTTTCATACTACAAGCACGATCAATAGCATCTTTCTGATGACTGTTATTAGCCATACTCGACTTTAATACAATTTGATGAATTTTATCTTTCGCAGTTTGTTTCTTTTTAGCAGGAACTTTATTTTTACGTTTTTTTCCTCTACCACCGGCCCATGGTTCTAAGGTAAAAATATTATTATTATTGTTATATAAAACAAACAATAAGGAATATTACCATCACTATCTGTATCATCTTCACCAAACGGATTAAAATCACTACTGGCTTCAGAGTCATCACTATGTTCTTCACTTATCTCAGATTCAGATTCTGACATTTTAAAATCTGAATCATCAATGTCGGATTTTGAATCAGAATCACTTGAGTCTTTGGCACGTTTTACATGCCTCGAAGATGATTGTCGACCTGATAATTAAAATATATATTATTTGTTCATATAAATAAATATACACCTAAAACTGAAATACTTTTACCAGATTTTCTTTTTTCTCCACTTCCTCCAGAACTACTAGGTCCTTGTGAATCACCATTATGATGATTTTTGGAATGTTTTAATTCAATACCAACATTTCCAAGTAGTTTTTTTATTCTATTACGATCTGGTGCAGGAAAGTGTTTTTCAACTAAGGACTGTAATACACCCCTAAAAAATAATGTAGACATTTCAATTAAATAGCAAAGTAATAAGTGCATATGATTTACTTTGCAGTGGAAACAAAGTCAGTCAATTCTCCATCATCTTTTTCAAGTTGTTCAAGAGTTCTGGCTTCCCCAGTAGATTGTAAACCAATAATTACACATTTGCCATGTTTGATTGCTTCTCTAATTTATTAAAAATTGATAAATAAATAAAAACCAAACACATGATATTTAGAAAAATAATATACCTAGCTACATCAACTGCATGTTTAACTTTTGCTGCAATACACAAGTATTTGAAAAACCTTTGGTGAGAAGACCAAAACTGACCCCACATAGTTTTTCTCATACGATTCTCTGCATCAATTAATTCTGCTGATTCTTGGAACATATGCATTGCATCTACCCACTAAAACAAAATGTTTAAATATACAATGAATAAAACAATTAATTTATAATTGATAATAATTAACAATTATTTAATACAAGTTTCTTTGTATACCAATTTAACGGCATTATCATAGACATTAGTAAATTCTGGTGATAATGGTACTTCTTCAATTTTAAAGGACACACCATGAAAACTTAACTGCCTTGCAATATACATGCCCCTAAGTTTCATATCCATTGCTACAATTTCCATAGCACCAACACCTCTATAAATAAAAATTATGTTAGTAAATTGCTACTATTTATATTATAAAAGTATATTACCGTTTTTCAACTGCATTTATAAAATCTAGAAATTCTGGAAATGTTGAACCTTGTCCCCACATACCCAAACGCACCATATAAGCCATATTTCGAGGTTCTGAAGCTCCAGTAGCTGAAGCATAAACTACTCGGGCATTAGGTAATTTGTTCTGTAATTCTAAAACTGTTAATCCAGTCTTTGTTGGTTTTGTAGAACCAACTGGACAAAGATTTTTAGCACGATGACACTCGTCAAAAACAATCTAAAATTAAAATTTAATTAAGAAATATTACATTATCCTTCATACATAAAAAATGATTTTATATAAATTTATATAATTAAAAGTTATTTAGTTTAAAGAAATTGGGTTCTCATACATATATATATATATATATATATATTAAATCTATACATATAGGGTATCCTACATCTAACCTGCCAATTGTAAAATCTCCATGAAAAATGAATATTTTGGAATGCATATTTCTTAAAATTACCATTTAGACAATGAATTATAATACTACTTCAATTATTTGACTCAAAATTTTAAACGTCTAGTAAAATTTTTTTAAAAATAATTATTTCCTAAATTATGTGAAATTTGAAAATAATGAGGAACAAAATAAAAAGTTTCAACTGTTTAGTCAATATATTTTTAAGACAATTTTGAAGTGTTGAATTTTTAATTTAATCAAGATATTGATTTTCAGGAATCATTGATTTATTGGTAAAATCACATTTTTGAAAAATTTTTTGTAATTATTTAAGCTATTTAATCGTAGAATGCAAAATTATTATAAAAAAAAAAGTGGGAACGTCGATTTAGGATATTCCTCCTTCGTCCATTCGGTCCTCAGAAAAATTAGTGGTTACTTATAATTATTAAAATTTGAATGCAATTATATTGCATTAGAAAATACAATTCTGAACAAATCTCAGTATATTAATATATATTATACTGATAATCCATTCCAAGATTTTACCACGAGTGTAAATTATACATGAACATATTAAAAATAAATTTAAAATTCCTACGATCAAAATTCAAGTTAAAAATTGTCAGTCACGATTTTCAAAATATTTTGTAATTGAATTAAATACTAAATGATTAGGTTTCTACAAAAATTTTAAACCATTAAATCAAAAATTGCAGATAACATTTTTGGAAAAAATTTAAAGCTCTATATTTAGCCAAAAAATCAACCAATCAGTTCCAAAATTTTAGTCCTCACGATCAAAACTCAATTAGTAATCAAGGGATAAAAATTTTAAATTATAGAACCCGTAATTTTATCAATTTTCTGCTCCTCAAGGAAAAAATTTGAAAAAATTCAAAAAATGAACTAAATAAAGTGCCAACTAGATGAAATTCGGTACAGAAAGGGTACCTTATTTATGGTAATTTGACCATTATTTCTACCCGAAAAAATGTTTTCATACATCAGAAAAAAAAAAATCCTATAAAAAAAAATTGTCTGTCACGATATCCAAAATATCTTTTAAAAAATCAAATATTATATTATAAGAGTTCTATAAAATTTCCAAATTGATTAACCGAAAATTGTACGTAATATTAATTTTTTTTGGAAAAAAGTCCATAGCTCAATATTTAAATTAGTTGATTATTTGGCTAAATATAGAACTATGAACTGTTTTCCAAAAAAAATTAATATTAATTAAAATTTTTGGTTAATTGATTTAAAATTTTTATAGAACCCTTATAATATAATACTTATATATTACAAAATACTTTGAAAATCGTAATTGATAAATTTTTTAATAGGTTTTTAAAATTTTATTTTCTCATGTATGAAAACATATTTTTGGATAAAAATAATGGTCAAATTATCATAAATAAGGTACTACCCTTTCCGTACCAAATTTCATCTAATTGGTACTTTATTTAGCTCATTTTTTATATTGCTTCAAATTTTTTTCTTGAGAAACAGAAAATTGACAAAATTACAGTTTCTATAATTTAAAATTTTTTTATTCCTTGATTACTAATTGAGTTTTGATTGTGAGGAATTGAAATTTTTTTTGAGTACTCACATAGATAATATTAACGTTTAGTAAAATTTTAAAACTGATTTTTGGGCTAAATATAGAGCTTTGAATTTTTTCCAAAAATGTTGTGACTGACAATTTTTATCATGAAATGATAACTCATTGAATTTTAATCGTAGGAATTTTTAATATATATATATGTAATTTACACTCATGGTAAAATCTTGAAATGGATTATCATAATATTATACATTAATATATTGAGATTAACTCAGAATCGTATTTTCTAATGCAATATAATTGCATTCAAATTTTAATAATTATAATAATCACTAATTTCTTCAAGGACCGAAGGAACAAAGAAGGAATATCTTAAATTGACGATCCCACTTTTTATTTTATTATTGTTATAAATGACAACCTAACCTTTATTTGTTTTAATACAAATATGCACTACTTAATATATATAATAAAAAAAAAAAAACTTGGTTTAAAAGGATACAACTCCATCAAAATCATCACCACACCAGTTCAATAATTGTTTCAAACGACTTTTATATTTTCCGCCACCACTAGATTCACCAATGAGAGCTGAATAAGTAGAAAATATAACACCTTTCGAAACATTTCCATTTGTTGGGCAATTAATTTTAGCATATTTAAACTGCAAAAAAAAAAAAATTCTTAATAATAGAATAATAACTAAAAACAATAATTGTACCTTATTAAGAGAATACACTTTGATGTTAGATGTTCCAATATCTTCTAAATCACGTTCTGCATCAAATTTTAAATCATTGGATACAGAAACCCAAATAGCTTTTTTTCGACCTTTTAAGAAGTTCTCAAATATTAAACCAGCAATTGTACGACCTTTACCAACCCCAGCACCATCACCAATAAGAAAACCAGCTCTTGAACCATCAGGTAGAATATGATCATGTTGTTGACACGTATAAGTAATAGCTTCTAATTGAAGAGCAGAAAGAGATCCAGAATTTATTGTTTCTGTTGGAAGCGATAATTCATACTTGACGTCAGCTGGTTCAACACTGGATAAGGATGCAGTTTCTACCACAGGATCGGGATGCTTCTTTCCGAGTTTTACTATTAATTGTCATTAAAAAAAAATTGGTATTAAATAATTAACAATAAAAATGTAATATTTACATTTAGCAGGCATATAATCAGCATATGTTTCTGCTACTCCCATATCTTCATCTTCGTTTTCTTCTTCATCTTCACCAGAACGTCCAGAAGAAGACATCTAAACATTAATAACATTGAAATATTTTTAAATAACTTATACAGGTATAATAAATTATTCAATATATTATTAGCTCTTTAAAACCTAACCTAACCTTATTTAATAAATAAAAGTATACATTACTTTATTATTCATTGATGGATTAAACCAATATGGAGACACATTTTTAGGACCCATCGGAAAACTTTGTTGGGCGAATGGTTGTTGCATTAAATTTTGTAAGAGTAAAGAAGCAGCAGGACCTCCTGAAGACAGTAGTTGTGATATTAAACCAGCATTATTACCACCATTACTCATTAATGCTTGCAAAAGGAAATTGGTAGCAGCATTACTATCTATAATCCCTGCAGGTCCACTACCCATACCTAATTTTAAAAATCAAAATAATATTTAAAAGAATAAGAATAAAAAAAACATCAAATACCTTGTAGAAATTGAGCTTGGTTTATATTAGGTGGCATCATTCCAGGATAAGGCATATTTTGTGAAAACATCATGTTTGAAGATCCTTGTGCCAAATTTAAGAAAGGATTTCCCATCATTGCACCCATCCAATTTGTCATACCCCCCATGTTTTTTGCATATCCTGAAATATTATATTAAATTTACAAACATAATTTTCAAAAATAAATATAAGTACCTAATGATAAATATATATTTAATAAAACTGAAGATAATTCAGTATATTCATAATATACATTTTCATTGTAATTAATGAAAGATTATTAAAAAGATTTTTTTTTCACCATTACTTTATCGAATTATAAAAAAGAAATTTAAATTTAATCTATACTCTGTATACCATTTAAGAAAGATACCGTTTCGCACATGTAAACTGAAAGAAAACTGACGATGGTCGTTCATGTAATTACATCTATATGGGGCATAAAAGGGAGACTAGATAGGGTGCTGTTTGGAGTTGCGCTAAACCGACCTACTTTCGTCCAACAGCAGAACCTTTCTTAAATGGAGTACAGTGTAGTATTTGCTGTTTTTAATACAGAAATAAGGGTTTTAAAGTTTAAAACATAAAAATAAAAAACAAATACTACTACAGTTAAAAATTATCAAAATATGTTTTGTAACTAGATTCGTCATTTGGGTATGTTGTATGAATCTTCAATAAATCAATTCATGATTGATTGTCTATTTTTGTCAATCTTAACTGTGTTTAGTAAAACAAATTAAATTGTTTCTTAAATTTAGGGTTTTAAAAGAATCAAATAAAATATATACAATTTTTAACTAATTTTAATTAATAAATAATATCAATTTATAAATAAAAAATATATATATTTCATTATTAAAACATGAACATTTAAATATTTAAATATTTTAGAATATTGGATAAAATTAAAAAATCAAACTAATAGTGAAAAAATTCAAATTGTGCTTAAAATTAAATTGTATTATTATATTATTGAAAATTTTGATATTTAATAAAATGTTATGTTTTAGAATATATAATATATAGTTAGGTTATAATCATATTATAATATTAAAATAATGAACTAGTGATAGAAAAAGTTTCACAATTAATATTCAAAAATAAAAGTATGACTTCCTATCTTCATAATTATTTAAATAAACTAATTAAAATATTATCTTTTAAATTATATAACTATATTATTCATACCCATATTATTAGAATTCATTTTATTAGATGCTAGTTCTAATGGTTTAGTTAAATTAGGATTGATACTACTACTAGGAGGCTTCACATCTGAAAATGTTGACTTTATATTTGCTGCTGTTGCTAAATCCTTTCCTCCACCTGTTAATAATATATGTTAACAAAAAAGTCAATAATTGTACATAAATAAGTATATATGATAATGTAGAATATAGCTTAACTTCCATTTATTTTATATTAAAGCAATTCTATACAAAAAATTACTACATTATATTTTTTTATTTAATTTAGTTATGTATTGTATACAGTTAAATTTTAATACTAATATAAATACATAAATAAGTTAATTTTTACTTTAATATGATAATTAATATTGTAATAGTAGACCTTGGGTACGGGGCGTCATTTGGAAGTCAGAGTGTGCTGTTTTACACACCTTATTTTTAAAATAGTCATACTAATTTACCTACCTAATTGATATTTTAATATTATTTGTATAATTAAAGTTTTTTTAATTTTTAAATTAAAATGACATACTTGAAACCTTGCAACCCTAATAAAAAATGACGCCCCTGCCTTTGATTAGTGCATGAATTTGTAAAGCTTTTTAAAAATTACCTAAACTTAACTATTATTTTATAAATTCAGTATTGTAAAAAAATTATTCATGGAATTTAAGTAAAAAATTGTACTATCTATATGACTATAATTTAAGGTTCAATATGAAAAGTAATTATAATCTAAAATATTAATAAGTGTTCAATATTATTTTTTTATATGTACCTACATTGTAACTTCAGTCTAATTAAAAAATATTTTATTCTTTTTCATGATTAAATAAAAGAAAAGAAAAACAGTAAATATAATGAATTTGCATTAAATCCAAAAATTAATTAAAATGAAAATATAATTATATAGATAAAGCAAAATGACTATCTAAATTTATATTATAGATAAAATTATCTAAATTTAGATAAATATTTTTTTTCTTATAAATAACTATGTATAATAATTGTTTATTTTTGGTGTTGAGAAAAATGTTTATTGATAAGAAAATTAGGACATAACAATTTAAATATACTATATAGTAATAAGAAAAAATAGTTTTAAACATTAAATATATAAAATCTCATATTAAAATCTATGAAAAAATTATAAATACAAACACCCAAGGAATATGATAAAATATTAAATCTAATTACCCGGAACTTCTGTTTTGTCTGGATCATCATCATCATCAAAATCGCTTCCAGAATCTGGATTCTTTTCCATTTTGACAATAGTATCTTTAGACGCCTAAAAAACATTGCACGAATATAATTAGTAGTAGCATGTAAGTTTATTTTTTAATTTTTTTAGTTAGTGCTACAAAGTGAACTATTAGATCCAGGAAAAACTACAGGCCTTATATATTGAATAAAATAACATACGAACAGTATATTTCCTTAATCGAAATTGTCTATTTGTCTACTTACCATAATGTCTGACGGGTCCATGTAGAGAGGCACGGCGTTTAATACTACGAAGGGTGGCCAGAATATAGAGATTTTAGCAAAGTCGGCGTCGGTATTGATTAATCACAGTGGATCATAATAAAAAAACCGCTGCAAGCTTATTGGTGGAACCGCCCTGACTCAACTTAAACTTTAGCTGCAACAAATGCCGTCCAAAAACGAAATAGTCGAAATATGATTTACACTACGATCACTACATGAACGAAAAATTGTTTATAAATTTCGGTGCTCCCGGGAAAAAAATATAAACTTCAACTTATTTGTCGGGACAAAAGAATACAGGTTAGAATCAATACAATAGTTTTGCCGGAAAGAGAAAAACAACGCAGGCTGCCAGATGCTGTAGATAATTCAACACCCGCCACCAAGTACCTATGAAATGATACTTATAATAATAACATAGTACATGTACAATATATGTTACATACTAGAATTTAACCAACTCAACATATTATCATTTATCATATTCCTCAACTTGAGGTGCTTATTTCGCGGTTTTTGTTGACTGTACAGTAATGTAGTCATAGATAAGTATAATATATATTATATAATGTAGTATTGTAGTAAAGTACACAAGTACCTGAATTTTTAATTGTAGACGGTTACGCTATATGTTATTTAATTATATAACGTTGAAAACTTAAGATAAATCAAATTAGTTGAAATTAGTCAAGTTCCCTAATCACTTGCAAAACCATCTGCCGTCCTAGCCATATTAATTAATTTTAAAAATTGTAATTTAATAACAAAGATTCTGAACACCAGTCCCAGTAATTCAAAGTTTAATTTTATATTTATTGTTTTTTAAAAGATTTTTAAAATTTAGAAAGATTTAGCACATAAATTGTATAATATATGAAAACATTGGTTTCAAGGTTGGTCACACGTTAAAATTAACCGAAAAAATGATAACATCGTATTAACCAATGAGACATCGCATTATGGCGTTTGATTTGTATTAGATAATTTGTTTACTGCCATAGTGCCAAAGCCAATTGGCTATTGCCATTAGTAGCTAGTATAATTTCTTTAAAACACATTTTTTTAAAAAAATGTATTTAGTCAATTATATATAACTAAACATTTTAAATTAAAATTGTTTACTTTTTAAATGTAAGTGAAAACAATCTCTAATAATTTTAAGCATAGAAGTTTGAAAGTGTATTAGTCGTTCTCTATGAGAAAATTATATTCTAAATATTGTTTTGTATATACTCTGTTTAGGTTAAGATAGTGTATTAATATATGATGCCGAACACCTTCAAAATGGTTAAAAGTAAGTGTTAATGTAACTTGTTAGGGTTTTTATGTGTAATTTATGTTTTACTTGTTATACATTATTATAATATATAATTTTAGAAAAAAGTAAGAAATTGAAAACTGGGAATGACAGTGAAACAGACAAATATTCTCAAACATCAATTAAAAAATATTGTACGGAAAAAGTAAGTTTCTTATTCGTTTATCTTGTCTTATCGAATTATTAGATGTTTGAAAAACCTATTTAAGTCGTTATTTTAGCTTTTGTATTGGTATTTTGGTAATTTGTCTGCTTTTTGTAACATGTTAGCTAATTTGTTTTATATAAGTGACCAATATATTTGTATTCTTTATCTCACTGTATATATAATGTATTATATTTTATGGGCTTTTTTTCTGAAGTTTATATATATATATAATTTTATAATTTTAAACATTATTTACATATAAACATTTATGATTACTTAATAGATTATATTTTAACTTTTATCATATTCTAATCCTATATATTTTAAGTATAACTATTTATATAATTTAAAATTAAATAATCCAATTGCTGTTAAAAAGGAACAAAATATTCTAGAAACTTGAAAAAGTATTTTAATTTTTTTTTAAATCAATCGGTTCCGTATCATCCAATATTATTATTGCAGTACTATTAGGAAAAACACATGTTTATCTTTATATGAATGATCACAGAGGTCATTAACCTATGTGTTAATGCTGTTTTCAAGTTTTATCTGACACATAAAATAAGTTCTATTTTTAAAAATATAAATTATTTGAATGAATATAGGATAGATATATATTAATATTTTATAAAAATTAAATGAATATTTTGCATTATTCAAATTAATTTTTTAAATTCTGAGTGGAATGAGGATGTTTTTTTTATGTATGAAAATATTTTTTCGGGTAAAAATAATTGTCCGATTAACACAAGTAAAATATGCTTTTAGTAGCAAATCGTATCATCTTGAAACTTTTCATTTTTCGAATTTCTTAAAAGTTTTTCCTTAAAAGAAGAAAAACAAAAAAATTGGCAAAAAAAACAATTTCTGTAATTTTTTATTTTTTGTTTCGTGAAAACTGATTGAGTTTTAATCGTAGGTACTTAAATTTTGAGTACTAACATTGGTAATATACAAGTTTGGTAATATTTTGGAACAGATTAGTTGATTATTTGGCAAAATATAGAGCTCTGAATTTATTTCCAAAAAAATTTAATATTACCTACAATTATGGGTTTATCAATTTGAAAATTTTATAGAACCCTTATTGTATACTACTTAATCTTTTTATCTATTTATTAAATATTTTGAAAATCGTGACTGAAAATTTTTTTTTTATATATATATATATATATATAAAAAAATATTTTTTTGGGTAGAAATAATGGTCTGATTACTACAAATAGAGTACCCTTTCTGTTCTAAATTCCATCTAGTTGGTACTACATTTAGCTCATTTTCTGAAATTCCCAAAAAAAAAATTGAGAAGCGGAAAATTGGCAAATTTATGGTTTCCGTTATTTAAAAATTTTTCATTTCTTGATTATTAATTAAGTTTTGATCGTAAGGACTTAAAAAATTGTTTAAATACTCACATAGTTATTATTTACGTTTAGTAAAATTTTGAAACTGATCGATTTATTTTTTGGCTAAATATAGAGCTTTAAATTTTTTCAAAAATGTTTAATATTACCTGCAATTTTCGATTTAACGGTATGAAATTTTTGTAGAAACCTAATCATATACTATTTAATCTATTTGGAAAATATTTTAAAAATTGTGACAAATTTTATCATGAAATGATAACTCCTTGAATTTTATAGGAATTTTAAATATATACATGTGTAATTTACACTCGTAGTAAAATATTGGAATGGATTATCAGTATAATATATATTAGTGTATTGAGATTCGGTCAGAATCGTATTTTCTAATTCAATATAATTGCATTCAAATCATAATAATTATAATAAACCACTAATTTCTTCAAGGATCGAAGGGATGAAGGATAAACATCCTAATTGACGTTCCCCCTTTTTTATTATTATCATCATAAGTTGTGTAATATTTTTTGAAGTTTTTTTTTATTTATATAATTCATATTTATAAAAATTATTGTTTTATAAAGCCCGATTTACACTTGTACAACATTACAATTAAAGACAAAAATCACGTCCAATTCACATACGACCGATAAGAAACGATAGACATGCAATCAGTTAATTCTAATTTTTATTTCAAATTAGTATCTATTATGGGGAATGTAAACAACATAATATTATTTATATTATTATATCATAATATATTATATGGTTCAATATAGTATAAAGACTAATATGTCTTGGCTGTATATTAGTACTATAAGCTATAGCTATATAGGGCTTGTATTATTCTGTATTATGTATAATAATTATTATTATTATTGTATAAATAATTTAATAATAATTATGTTTATTGTAATCGGTGCAAAAATATTTGTTTACAAATTAAATTTATTAATTAATTTTAATACATAAGTACATAGAACTATGTATATTTTAAATAAATTGATATTGACGGATTGATAAAACATTCTTTACTCTTATGATTTGTTGTGGCGTTATGGAGCTTTGATTGATGTGAATTACCATATTCTATTTTTTAAGTATGTAGTATGTACTTCAACTAAAAGTTTTAATTTGTATTTTAAAATATATATATATAGCCATTTTTCATTGACATAATTATATTGAAATTATTATAGTTGTAATAGTTTAGGTAGGAGGTTAAATGAGGTTTATACTATAAACTTCTATTATCCATCTGCAAAGAGCTATAAGCATATATAATAAAAATTTAGAACTTTAGAATTATTAGATCAATCAAAATTAAAATCTGGCTATCTAACAAAGAAGAAATTAATTTTTTGATTTTTTATTCAAATGAAACAAAATACAATTTTAAATATAAAAAAGGTTAAAAGTAATTAAGGCTGATAAACATTGTGATGGAACTTCTCGTCTACATATTTCTATATAAAGTGATAAAAAATATTTCTGTAATGGTAAGGTATTTTAATCATGTGTCATCTCCCATTGTTATTAGAATAAAAATTTTCGATCATTCAGTATATTATATTTTTTATATATACATATAGGAATAAAATTTAAAAAAAAATTAATATACATTTTCTATAAATCAAGATTTACTTCTGTATTGTTGCTACCCAAATGGCCTCAGGATCACTTGAATTTACGCCACTAAATTTTTTTCTTATGAGGTCATTTAAAGACTGCTGTATATGCAAATCTACCAATTAGTTTACACGACTTAAAAATTAAAATAATGGTGGCCTGTGGACAATTAACCGAACAACAAATTTTGGTAGCAACAAGTACAAAAATAAATTGTCGATTGGAGGAAGCTTGTTTAGAACATAATGGTTGTAATTTCAAACAATTTATAAGATACATAATATAGATTATGTCTAAATATAAAATAAAATATTTAAAAATTATATTTTGATTCACAGAAAATGTATATTATTATTTTTTAAATTTGAATAAGCTGTATCTCAGTCAATTTTAGGTTCAGAATCGTAGGTGTAGAATTAAAAAATTAAGTAATGTGCCTATACTATTGTATTAATTTATTAAGTATTTAAGGTGAAAAATTTTTGTATAAAGTTATAAAAGAATGTAATTAATTATCTTATATGTGTTTTATTAATTAAAATGTGCTTACAATTTTAATTTTTAACTTCAGGAGTTGATTTTATTGCTTTTACCAAAATTATGATAAAAATCAAAGAAAAATAATTCATAATAAAAAAGGTAGATTGCCATTTAAAAAAATTGAAGTTATCTCTGTCATGTACGCTTCAAAGAATTACTAATTTTAAACTACGTTAAAAATGTGTATCTTGTTATGCTAAATTAATTCCAATAAACTGTTTTAGAAACTGAGTTCACCTGGCTGAGATATTTAAAAATACGGGAAACTGTATCTTTAGCAAATATTTGTTTAAAAAATATTATTTTATTATTGTTATTGTTTTATCTAATAAAACAAAATATTAGTATAAATTAAGTGTTCTTAATAAAATATAATTACATGTAGATTACATTTATTAGAGAATTAGGTATTATGAATATTTTATATTTATATACTTGTATATATATTAGTGTTAGAGTAAAATATACGAGTATATTTATTTTTATAATTTATGTATAGCAATACATAATATAATGTAGTATTTATATTAGATTATAGTTTGCATGAACACAATTTTGTGCTTATTTTATTTATTATAGTAATAAAGTATTAAATTTTAGTTTTTTAATCATCTTTATTAAACTAATTATAGGTTTCATTAAAATTTTCTAGAAAAACAAAAAACGAAAACATTGTCGTAAACTTAGAAAAAATGAATATTTAAAGACCAAAAAAATTCAAAATTCGATTAATGCTACTCAAAATGTTAAAAGTAGTAACTGTATGAATTTGTAATATTAATATTTTTTAATTATTATTAAGGTTATTAGCTTTATACCTATATAGGTAGATTAGAATTTCATGATTCATGATATAGAGGAAATTACATATTATGTTATCTCCATTAGTTTTGTAACAAAATATTGGAAATAACATTAAAAATGTATGTAATCCCTATCATTTTTGTAACATGAAATATTATTAAACAACTATAATATATTTATGACAAAAATGTTTGCTTGTTTATGTTTATTCATTTATTCTCGTATTTATTTTTATATGACAAAAATAATATTAATGTAATACAATTAAATCACATATTACATATAAGATAAAATATTTTAATTTAAAGTAATATTTGATTTTCCAATAGTCTTAATAAGATAAGTGCAGTCTTAATTGTTTCTGTCTATCATACTACTCAAATATAAATAATTAATATTCTCTAATTATATTAAATTATCTGGCTATAGTAATTAATATTCAATTTAATTAAAGCAATTATTTGTTTGATTTATAAAATAATTTTGTTAGCTGACATAGGTAAGTATTGAACAAAATTACTTTTTGCTTTTAAATTTTAAGAAAAATAACAATAATATTGTAGATTTGTTATTGTCTTTAATTTTAGTATGATAATTTACTATAATAATGCTCAATTTAAAATTTAACATAAGTTTGATTTTATAATTTATAGAATAATTTGGTATGTATGATAGAAAAAAACAAATTATTTGATTTCAATTAAATATAATAAGTAGGTATTTACTTTGAATTATATATATATATATATATAATGTATTTTCAAGATAAAAGAAAAAAGTCCATGTTGAATGTTGAAAATGATATTAAATTATATGAAATCAAACCACTAAGTCCTACAAAACTTTCTATAAGTGTTAAAAAATTCTACAATAATGTAAGTGCATTCATAAATAATAAATATTGTATATGCAACTATTATTAATTATTATTATTATTATTTCATTGTACTGGTGCAGAATAAATTCAAACAGTATGAAGACAATTTGCATTTAAATGAAAAAAATAAGTTAAATATTAAAGAAAAGACGTCAATTGAACATAAAATTGGAGGTTCTGTGAAAACATTATTTATTTACTTACTTTTAATTTTAATAAACTCTTTAAATATTAAAACAGATGATAAACATTTGGCAAATAATGTTAAACCTAACAACATGTTAAATGATAAAAAAACTTACTGCAGAACTAAAAAAAAACCTAAATGTGTTAAATATCATAAATCTTATGGTTTGGTTCCACAACTTAACAAAGGTAAAACCAAATATTTTGATACAGAAATTTAAAAATAATACCTACACTATATATATATATATATTTATTTTTTTTAACAGACCAAAATAAGAGCGTTAATAAATCTGTGGAAGTATTGAGTAGAGAATGTAATTTTGAAAATAATGAAAGTGTGTCTATATTTATTGAATGATTTAAACTTTGTTTTTAATTACATTTTTATTGTTTTGTGAGATAGGAATAATATCAAATGATTATCCAAAAGAAGAATTTCAAATAATACAGTCTTCAATTAATGCTTTGGCAATTTCTGTTAAGCGTTTTTATAAAAATGTAAGTTAATTTTTATTAAAAAATGAAAAATGATTATTTTAAAATGGTTATATATAAACATAACCCAAACTAATTAAGTATGTAATTATATTATATATGGTCACTTGTATTATTACAACTGCTTGTTCAATACTAACTATAAGACATATTAATCGTATTAAATTTATTTTTAATAATACTTAACTTTTCAGGTTTTAAGGTTTTATAAGCTTACTTTAAACTAATTTTATTAAGTTTGGTATATATACTAATTAGTCTTATTATTTAAAATTGTAAATTAAGCTAGGTTACAAATTTAATACACAGTTATAATTAATTAATATTAATAATAATTTGGGTAATTGTTGTTTTTATTTATTTATAAAATATATATTATTAAAATCAGAATTTTGTGTTACAAAAGTATAGAAGTAACATTTAAAACTTATGTAATCCTCACATTATTTGTAACACTAAATTCTTATATATATAAAGTTGGTAATTTTTTTTGTGTTCTTGCATTAAAATTAAATTTATAAATATAATAAAGAGCAATTCCATGATTTCAGTTAGTATCTTGTTAGTCTAAATAATTTTTGTTTGATTTAAATTAATTTATTTTTATTTTTTTAGAAAATTACACCCACTACTAATGACAATGGGAAAGTTAACAAGGATATGCCACTTATTTCAGATACTACATTTAACTCAAGTAAAAATCATTATGTTATACCATAGGTTATAAATCTGTAACTTCTACCCTTTTTTTGTGTCTTACTATTTTAAGACACCTTAAGCCTACCAAACAATTATTTAACAGATCGGCATACACGATTTCATTAAACAAACCATTGATTTTAACACAAATAGATTACCCACGCCTATACATTAATAAGCACATTGGACCCAAGTCAGTAGGGTTCGCATAGTTCTTATATTAAGCATTACATTTTAAATTTAAAGGATTTTTATACCACAATATTAAGTTTCTTTTCTTTTATTTAGTCCATAATAAACCAAAAATGAGTAGTATGTTATACTTATTGTTATTAGATTTATGTATATAACGTACATCTACGTTTCATAATTATTGATTATATAATTTTAAAAATTAAGCTATATAGATAGCCTATGGATTTAAAAACATCATATTTTATAACTATTGATATACTAACTTCAAATAAAAAAAATTTAAACTGACTGTGTATTTAACAAAATTAACATTTTATAGATTATCAATTTGGTTTGTAATGTTTGTCTAAAGTATATTGAGCATTAATGAAATTATAAAAGTAAACATTTTTACGCTTTGAAAACATGTTATAGATAAATTTGACCACTTTGCCTCCTCAGGTAAACATAATTCTGCTACCAATAACCATTAAGATAATGTCATACCCCACATGTTTTGTCTCTATTTATCCTGTGAGAAATATGGAAATATTTAATCAATGAAAAACATTGTGATGTTTAGGTTGAACTTGAAGTATAAACATATATTAACAAACTTAAAAAGAAGCATATTTTAGAGTGTTTATTTTCTGAAAAAAAAATTATAGAGTATTAATTGTGCTGTTACTTTACCAGACAATATTTTACAAAAATTTATGACATTCCCTCCAATATTTATTTATAAATGTGTCTAAAATATGTATGTATTGACACGACGGTTTCCATTTGGTGTATTGCAATAGGCTATCTATTTATATATAATCAATAGACAAACTAATAAATATAAATATAATATTAAATACTCATATACTTTATTATTGTTATTCCTGTAAATCAAATAAACAAACAGATGTAATGGGCGGATAAAACGTAATTGCTCCACTTCACTGTAGACTAAAAACATTTATTTATTTTTTAATTATTGTTAAATTTTACTATTATAATCTATATTTAATATATCATATAAACTTTGATAACACTTTTCTAAATTAGGTTTAATGTTAAAATTGAAATAGTTTTTAAACAATAATAAAATATATAATAACTCTTTACTCCTCCATCTGTAAAAGTGTTTTGAATACATTTCTATAAATAATTTAATCTAGTGATCACTTAGGTGAGCTTTCAAACTTTTTTTGTACAACACCTATGTACATAAATATACAATTATTTTATCAATTATTAAATTAATTATGCTTTTTTTTTTATTTTAGAAGCTGATTTCAATCAATGTCCATCATCAAAATTTAATGGTAGCCATAAAATAAGGTATTATATTATAAACATAATTAAGTGATATGATTATGGCTTTGTGGCAAAAAATAACTTCAAAAACATTTTTTAACCTATTTGAATGATAAAAAATATATAATGTAATAATATAATTTCCAAGACTAATCCGTTTAGATTTATTTTAGAATTGGTTTAAAAACCACTGGTTTTTTCTTTGTTTTCATCTATATTTTTCAAAACATATTTAATGTTATTTTGGATTATCTAGGAAGACTAATTAGATTCTCTTATTAGATAATCTATATTATGATTAATTTATTTTTCTTATAAATGTACCATTAACAGTAGTAACTAATGAAAATTATCCATTTAAAGATATGTATATAATTCTTTATTTTTAGATGTTTTGCCACAATTGCATCCATATATGCTTAAAATACTGTTTACTATATATTTACATAAATGTCATTAATCCATATTTTTAATAGTTTAAATGTAAAACACATAAACGATACAACTAATAATAACCAACAAAAGGTAACATCGTTTTATCCTATTCGAAGAAGTTCTCGTAAAGCAAAAAATATAGTTAATAAAGAAAAACAAATTGCTTTAGAAAAAGCAATTTCCTCGCTCAATGAAGATAGGTTAAAAGTAAACATATAAAGTTTAATTTTTAATTTTGTAGATTTACATATTTTTTATTTTAACAGATAGTTGTATTACCCAATAAAGGACGTGGTATAATAGCAGATAGAGATTTTACTCGTGGAGAATTTGTTGTTGAATATGCTGGTGAATTAGTTAGCTTCCAAGAAGCACGTAAAAGAGAAATTGTGTATTCTCAAGATACCACAACTGGTTGTTATATGTATTATTTCAAACATGGATCAAATCATTACTGGTATGATGAATGTAGTTATACTTTATTATTGTATTAATACCCTAAAATTAAATTTAAAATTCTATAGTATTGATGCAACAGCTGAAAGTACAAGGGTTGGAAGACTTGTTAATCATTCAAGGTTTGGTAATCTTGTGCCAAAAGTTTTTGATGTATCTGGACTTCCAAAAATTATATTAATTTCAAAAACAAATATTAAAAAAGGTGAAGAATTGACCTATGATTATGGTGATCGCAGTAAAGAATCTCTCCTCAATCATCCATGGCTTGCTTATTAAAATTTATTAGTTTTACACTTTGTTTTAATATTTATTTCTAACAATTGAACTTAGATAGAACAATTTTAAAATATTTTAATTTTAATGGAAATATTTAAACTATAAAATTGGCTTAATAGAATAACATTTATTTTAATCATAATTAAATAAAAACTCTAAAATTCTGACGACCAAAAGTGTTTATAATATGCCTCTTATTTCTGAAATATATATTTATTATGAAATTCTTCTATACATGTTATTCTCTTTGGCCATCTTTATTATTTTATAGATTTGTATTTGTTCACTAATTTTAATATTACTCTATTTATACAACTAAGTAAAAGGTCAACATTTGTTTTTGTCTGTTTGGAGGGCAGATTATTTCTGATACGGATATTTTGACTTTTGACTGGTAACAGAGTAATTCTGTCCTTCTCACCGTCAATATTACTCCAACATTTGACACTTACTTTGTTTATTATAAAAACTTGAAATATTTGTTCGGGCTTTATTTCTTATACTTTTATATAATTTGTAATGTACCTCTGTTTATTCAATTTTTAAATAATTCAATGTTATAATCTAATTTATTGTTTTTGTGCATATATATATATAATCTATTTATAAACTTTACTTTAAAATTAATCACGAAACTGCCATTTTTTTCTGCATATTAAATTATATGTTTGGATTGTATTACAATATATTTTTTTTTTAACTAAAACAAAATGTATGTTATAAGTATATAGATAGGATATTATTTAATTAGAATCTATTTCTATAAATTATTTTTGTTTAATTAACAAATTACGAATAAGAAAAACTGACCAAATAAAAAATAGCATTGTGTTGAAATTTATTGTTAAATTTTTATCAAAAGACTGTAATACATTAATTAATTGTTTGACTGAAAAGTTTGAAATTGTTAATGTGTATTGTTTAACTATTAATGTTTATATGTGCATAAACTCCATAAACTAAAGTCATTTTAAAACATTATACAAGAATTAAATTATTTACTATATGTTTTAGTTAATATTTTAAGTACCAACAAAATGTGTTCTATATTTGTAAAATATTTTAATACTTTAATAAATTAAGGTAATGTTGTTTTGTTATTATTAATTGTGTATTTATAATTTTTACAATTAATTATTTATAATTACTTCTATTTTCCTATTTGACAATTTAAAAAAACATCTTTCCAATGTAATTCTGAAGGTAAAAATTAATTTATATTTAAAAATATTAATTGAATACTATTACTTTACTACCCATCCAAAATGTTGACCTAACCCATACTTGTATACGGTAAACGACATATAGCAGTAGTAGTTTAAGAAACTTAAATATTAATAAAATGTCTACAGATTTGATGGAGGAAAAACATTTGTAACTCTACTCAGATTATTTAATTTTTGTAAGATACTAAATTAATATGCTATTCCTTAACATGTTTTGGTATATGGATTAGTTTGCCATAATTATTCATCATATTTCTGATGTCATTATTTTTTATGTACCTAACTAAAGTCCTAAACTACTATAATTATGTAATGGCTATTGACAATAAGAAATCATACTACACAGAGACAGTATAAAATCATGCGTAGGACACTACCTATTAAATCAATATATAATTCTCAAAAACGAAAACAAACCAAAATTCAACCTGACAGCAGAGTAACCACTTAACAAAAAATAAAAAAATTGCATCACTGCATTTTTGATTATTTGTTATGCTTATGACGTTGCAATACACACGAGATTCTTTGACTGTGATTTTGTAATTTAAAATTTGTGTCTTATGTGCAATTGACTCGAGCAAAAAAAACTAAAAATATCGGCAAAATTACGATTTCTGTAATTTTTTATTTTTTTTATCGTGATAACTAATTGAGTTTTGATCGTAGATACTTAAATTTTGAGTACTAACATTGGTAATATACAAGTGTGGTAAAATTTTGGAACAGATTAGTTGATTATTTGACAAAATATATATAGAGCTATGAAATTTAAAAAATCGGACATTCCCTAAACATTGCAGAGTAAAATTTCAAAGTATAACATAAAATATACATCCCTGAGACATTGGCAACATAAAATGTTTAGTGGGTGGAAGCGACTAAAAATATTTGTTTCCGCTAATGAATAAGACAAGAATGTCCCCCCCACAGATGAAACTAAATATCTGCTTGTGCGAAGGAGGAACATCCTAAATTGACATTCTCACTTTTTATAGATTTCTAAGAGAAGTAATATAAATATGCTTGTTGACTTATAAGTTATCTTCTTACTATCTCTATTATTATTTGATAATAATAAACGCCCTTGTTAAGGCTCAGTACATATAATGTGGATAATACTTAGTAGTTATAAATAATACAATTATACAATCAATTATGCTATTAAATTATAATAAACTTAAATATAATATAGATAAACTTAAATGACGATAACATATAAATATATATTTTAATTATTTATGAGTAAATTAAAGTTAAAAAAATCAAACTTAATGAATTACTTGTAATTATTATGATTCTGTTTTAACATTACCGTCAGCGTCAGGATAGGACTGGCCAACCATAGGCCTAATAATAATATACCATACCATATTATAACCATATAATGCCTAATATCGCATGGATGTTACAATGTAACTTTGCAACAATAGCAAATTTTAAACATTTAAAACATTGTTTCCATAAAACAGTTTTGGAACATTGCATTGTTATAATTTAGTTATATTTTTCATGAAACACAAATTCAACATAACGGCAATATTAGCAACGTACTTTTGCTCAGTGGATAATATAGTATATAATATAAATATAATAATATAATATTATAACGCAAAAAATTCGTGGCTTATACCTCTTCCAGAAGTCAAACCAGGAAACCCGTGCGTTAAAATACGTATTCAACCACTCTCGTCCAAGTTTAATTGATTTAATAAAATCTTCATATATTTTCAAGAATAATTATATTATTTATCCAAAGACTTGCATTTTGCAATTTATTTCGTATAAATGTCTGTAGATGTCGCTAAGAATCTGAATAATAATATTATAGATTACAAAATATATCAATTTTGTTCAATTTGGTGGATGTCCAGACAGACACTCAGAAAACATGTAGTCACACAATATATTTCGACTAATGCGTACTTACAAGTAAGTTAGTAACTTTATAACTAATGTTTTTTTAAAAATTAATATCGGTTAATAAAGTTAACAGACAGTTAAAAAATTTCGAGGGGATCCGGATCTCATAAACCCTAGCTGTAGATGTATGTCACTGTGTTCACACATGGCGGACATCCCTCAAAATACGCATCATCTGCTGGGTATATATATTTAGCCATGGGTGTCTATATTTATTAAAAATATTATAGGTACCTAATCAAAATACATGCGATGCTGCATAATATTATATTTGGTATACCTAACTATTTATCTATATTTTATTATGTTTTTTTATGTTTTTAATATTTTATTTTTTAGTAGCCTATAATTGGCGGTTGCGGCGGTGGGTAGGGGTGGCAATGGGTGAGGGGTGGGGGAGTATGTAGGGGTGTCGATGGGTAGGTGAGGGGGTGGGAGAGTGGGCGATAGGTGCTACGGAGGGTTGTGGAGTGGATAGGGGAACGGGTGAGGGGGTAGCGGATTGTAGTGAGTTGGTGGGGAGTAGCGGTTTGTTTGGTGGTGGGTGGCCGTGGACGGGAAAATGGGTGAGGGGGTGACGTTTTTTGTGGTGGTGGTCGGGGTGGCTGTTTTGGTGGTGGATGGTTGGAGGAGTGGGTGGGGGTGACGCAGTCACTGATGGCCGATATCGCGGAAAAGAAATCCGTCTGTTGATCGATCATCAATTTAATATTTTTATATTTTAACGCAATATTTAATAAAACTAAATTTAATTATTATGATAGAAATAAAAAAAAGCACTTATAACTGTACATTTTATTACATTCTTAAAATTGTATATATTTTTAAATACGTAGCAAAACGTACGGGTTACAATATTATAATAAATGTCACTGCAGCACCCGAAATCAAAAAAATGAATTTTTTGGGTTTTGGATGTATAGTGAGCGATAATAGTCATCTCACAACCAGCTACAAACCCGTGTTTATAGACATTAAGTATTATACTGCAGGTAGATATTATTATCATTTGAAATGGTACACGCCGCCTGATTTGAGCGACAGAAAGTAGTACAAAATTAATTTTTAGTTGTACAAAAAGGTATAAAATAAAGTACATAATACTGGATAATTTTTTTTTACAATTTCCAAAATGCAGGTGCCAGGGTAACGCACCTCTTATTATTGTTTATTATTCGGTTCATCTTACATTATGTTTATTATCGAATTCACAATGTTTCAAAAATCATAATTAAATATTATAAAATACCTAATAAATATGCAGGTACGTAAATGTGATATATGAATATGGAAATTCGGCGAAAAGTAAAGACATTGACAGTAACGAATGATGATAGCATATTCGTAAAATAACAATAATATTAATTTTCTTAATTATAAGTTATTTTTAATTTTAGTATTGCCCTTTATACTCTAACAATAGTATTTACTTTATTTTCTCACATCACCGTTGATTATTAAGTTCTACAGACCAGAGTTGTTACGTTTAAAACATTTTGTTTTAATTAATTGTTTTAAACATTATATTTAATATATCCCAAATTAAAACAATACAAACAAAACATTGTTTGAAATGACTGTTTTTTATTATGATATTTTAAACTGTTTACAATTAAAAAAACTTTAAATTAATAAATATGAAATAATCTGTTCAATAAATAAATAAACAAAAAAAAATAAATAAATCTTGATGAATATAATTTAATTGTATTTTACTTGTTGATATACTTGAACACATAAATATGATATATATTGAAATATATATAATTTACTACAAATATTATGTAGGTAGTACGTAAAACCGATTTTATGATTTGGGTTAAAACAAAAAAAATTTCAAAATTTCAAAACTAATATGATTTTTAATTTTTTTTATTATATAATGAAAATACTATGGGATGTTATAGAAGTTTTAATATCATATTTTGAAGGTCCCCTTAAAACCCAAAAAAAATTTTTCGATGGGGGTAGTACAAAAACAGTTTTTATGACTTGGGTTAAAACAAAAAGAAATTTTGAAAATTTCAAAACTTTTTTAATTTTTAATTTTATTTCTAACTCAATAGAAATATTATAGGAAATTAAATAAGTTTAATTTTTTTTTATACAGATCCTGTGAAATTCGAAAAAAATTTTGCGAGGGAGTTATTACGTAAATCCGTTTTAATGACTTGGGTTAAAACAAAAAAAAAAATTTAGAAAATTTTAAAAACTTATATGATTTTTAATTCTTTTTATCATACAATTGAAATACTATGGGATGTTATAGAAAATTTAATATCTTATTTTGAAGGTCCCTTTAAAATCCAAAAAAAATTTTGCGAAGGGGGTA